>PITA01003770.1:0-133632 GCA_004023965.1 Spilogale gracilis
AGATTATGGACTCAGAAACAAACTGAAGGTTTTATGGGGGAGGGGGGAGTGGGGTCACAGGCTGATGGGCATTAGGGAGGGCACTTTTTGTGATGAGCACTGGGTGTTACAGGCAACTAATGAACCATTGAACACTACATGAAAAACTAATTATGTACTATGCAGTGGCTAACGGAGCATAATAAAGAGTGGAAAAAAAAATAAATAAATATCAGATTGAGAGAAGTAATATGAAGAGGAATGTGCAGAATTAGGATATAAGGAGAACAAGGGAGTGAGTTGTCTCCTGGAGCAATGGACATTTGAGCAAAAATATGAAGGGTTGAGGGAATGATCATGCAGCAATCCAGGGAGTAACATTCCAAGTAGAAGAAAGCAAGTGAACAAGTGAATATAGAAAGAAGGTTAGTATGACTATAGGCTACTGTGTCTCTAGTACATTATAGAAATGAGTAAGACATGAAGGCAGAAGAATAAGAGAGAGATTATGTAGTTCTGGTAAACTCCAGTCATTAAACTTTTACTCTGAGAAGCCACTGGGGCATATTGAGCAAGAAATTGGCATCTCTGTAAATTGGAAAAGGACAAATTAAGAGAGCATTGTAATGCTGTAGGTAAAAGATAAAACAAAAATAGAGTTGGTGAAAGTGGTTGTATTTTGAAATATATGGCAGTATGAGAAGCTGGTGGTTTGAGTATAGCCTGGAACAAAAGGACAGAACTTATAGAATGCTCCAAGTTTCAAGTTGAAGAAAGTAGGAAAAGAACATGCTTGTTCATTTACTGAGATGAGTGAGATTGCTATAGGAACAGATTTGCAGATGAAGGCAGGTACAAGGGCCACAATACTGGGATCCACTAAGACTTTCAGTTTTCCATTACACATCCCAATGGGGATTTTGAGTAGGAAGATGGTATGTGTGCATATAAATGAAAGGTGGTGAAATATTTCAAGTTCTAGTGTTGATAGTCTATGTTAGGTTTAGGTAAGTTCAGTAATCATTTGGATAATATGAGCAATATGTAAATTACCTGTACTTAGATGAGAATCTTACATTTTAGATATAATTATGAACTAGTTTGGTGATTTAAATGATGAAATGTTTACTTACTTCAGATTTGGGTTGACAAATACAAGATAAATTATCCATACTCAATTGCATAAAACTGATTAAGATAATTTGATATTCTATGCTTGTATGCTTTATTCATATTACTCCTTATTTGTTGTAAAAGGAAATATAATGGTAATTTTTAATTTAGCAACTTTGAATATTAAACAACACTGAATATATTACTTTTTTCAATACTATTAGAATATAATTACATGGGTTACATCATTACTTAGTGATTATATATAAAAATATAAACATTTCCCTTTTTTTGTCTTTAAAGATTTTATTTATTT
The DNA here is from genome assembly GCA_004023965.1 of Spilogale gracilis. Taxonomy (NCBI): domain Eukaryota; kingdom Metazoa; phylum Chordata; class Mammalia; order Carnivora; family Mephitidae; genus Spilogale; species Spilogale gracilis. The sequence goes on from PITA01003770.1 coordinate 1,409, forward strand.
ATTTGACAGAGAGAGAGAGATCACAAGTAGGCAGAGAGGCAGACAGAAAGAGTGAAGGAAATAGGCTCCCAGCTGAGCAGAGAGCCTGATGTTGGCCTTGATCCCAGGATCCTGGGATCATGACCTGAGGTGAAGGTAGAGGCTTTAACCCACTGAGCCACCAATATAAGCATTTCTTAAGTTCAAATTAAGGGTAATAAAATCAGGTTTAAAATTTTTGAATTAAATCAAACTGCATATTAATTTGAAAATCAAATGGTTTCAATAATCTTTTTTTGCCATAAAAATGTACTCTGTCATAAAATACTTAATGATCAGTTGAAATTAATAACTGACATTGAGAGTGTATCAAAATCATTTTGAGGGGAACCTGGCTGATTCAGTTGGTAGAGCAGGTGTCTTGATCTCAGAGTCATGAGTTCAAGCCCCACTTTAAGCATACATCTATGCAACAATTGAATCATTGAATACTACATTAAAAACTAATGATGCACTGTATGGGGGCTAATTTAACACAATTAAAATTTTAAAAATATGAAATACAAAATATAAAAATGAAATGAAATAAATAATTTTTTTAAAGATTTTTTATTTATTTGACAGAGAGAAACACAGCCAGAGAGAGAACACAAGCAGGGGGAGTGAGAGAGGGAGAAGCAGGCTTCCAGCTGAGCAGAGAGCCCGATGTGGGGCTCGATCCTGGGTCTCCAGGATCATGACCTGAGCATAAAGCAATCGCTTAGCCAACTGAACCACACAGGCGCCCCTATCATATGTATTCTGATGTTAATCTGTGAACATTCTCTTTATCTAAAGTCACTTATTTATTAAGTCATGTGATTGTTAAGTATATTTTATAAATATTTTATAAATATCAAACTTTTGAGTTGCAAAACAAACCACCACCACAAAAAATTCATAATAATTTTTATGGATAATATTTGAGCATACCAAAAAAGCATTTGATACTTCACTTACAAGGATCCTTTCAAAAAAAAAAAAGAAAAGAAAAGAAAAGAAAAGGAAAGAAAAGAAAAGAAAGGAAAAGAAAAGAAAAACAGGAACGCCTTGGTGTCTCAGTCGTTTCAGTCCTTATGCATCTGCCTTTGGCTCAGGTCATGATCCCGGACACCCGGGATGGAGCCCCACATCAGGCTCCCTGCTTGGTGGGAGGCCTGCTTCTCCCTCTCACACTCTCCCTGCTTGTGTTCCCTCTGTCGTTATGTTTCTCTCTGTCAAATAAATAAGTAAAATCTTTAAAAAAAAAACAACAAATAATCCTTTCTTATTTATTTATTTAAAAAAAATACAGGGGTGCCTGGGTGGCTCAGTTGGTTGGGTGACTGCCTTCTGCTCAGGTCATGATCCCGGGGATCCAGGATCCAGCCCTGCATCGGGCTCTCTGCTTGGCAGGAAGCCTGCTTCTCCCTGTCTCATTCCCTCTGCTTGTGTTCCCTCTCTAGCTGTATTTCTCTCTGTCAAATAAATACAATAAAATCTTAATTAACTAATTAATTTTAAGATTTTATTTTAATTAATTAATTAATTAAGAGGGAGGGAGAAGCAAGTCTCCTGCAGAGCAGGGAGCCTGAGATGGGGCTTGATCCCGGGTATCCGGGATCATGGCCTGAGCTGAAAGCAGACACTTAACGACTGAGCCACTTTGGTGCCCCAAAAATCCTTTCTTAACAATTGTTTGTCAAGGTAAAATAGTAGTAAGTAAACAGTATGATGCTTTTTCAAATAGGATATAAAATGTTAGGTAAAAGTACCAATTTTTAAAAAGATTTTATTTATTTGACAGAGAGAAACACAGCTAGAGAGGTAAAACAATTAGGGGGAGTCAGAGAGGGAGAAGCAGGCAGCAGGCTTCCCACCAAGCAGGAGCCTGATGTAGGGCTGGATTCCAGGACTCTGGGATCATGACCTGAGCCAAAGGTAGACACTTAACGACTGAACCACCCAGGACAATTTGGTTCTTTATAAGTCAAAATATGAGATTTGTGTAATCATTGGCTTATGTGGTTGTAGAAAATGAAACTGAATGAGGATATTGATTTGTTCCCTGATGTGTTAGGTAACCTGAGGAAAATGGTTATAACTAAAATAGTTATTCAATCTTATCATACAGATAAAGTGCTTCATAATCACTTTATATATTATTCAGGAAGGAAAAAAAAAACCTTTCAATTTAAAACTATTCATTTTAGTGCTCTGAATAAAACAGCAAATAAATTTACCTGATTAAAAAAATGTAAATTATTGAAAGAATTAAGATTGCAATTCCTAGGATTGTCCATTTCTTGAATTTGAAGCTATGATTGAGAAGAAAAGAAAAACAGATACAAAAAGTCTTTCCTATAAGTAGATTACTCATAACAAGTATCATTTTATCTTCCAATTAATGCCAACAGAACAAAATTACTGCATATGGTAGATAAACACAATTAAATCCTTAAAAAAATTCTATTCTCATAAATAAGCATCCAAACATTGTGGTATTTTCTCTCCCATCATCATATTATTGCTAATCTAAAACACAATTTCAATTTTGCTTTCAGAAATGAATTTTCATGTAGAAAAGGGACATAGTTTATAGCATTTCTTGTTTACTTTTATGTAGTTACTTAAGAACTTGAAAGCATGAATACGTTGAAGTTGACTTAAAATTGATTCTTTTCAATCAAGATTCTCAAGATTTCCATGAGCAAAGCCACATAGAAGTATGTACTTTACCATTGAAAGAATAAATATGGTATAAATATAAAAATGAGTCTCAGAAATGACAGTTCCTGTGTAGAAGTGAGTACTTTGCACGTTTTTATTAGAGAGAGAGCATGTGAGCACATGATGGGGGGATTGGGGTGAGGGACAGAGGAAGAAGGAGAAAGAATCCCAAGTATGCCCATGCCCAGCCCAGAGCCTACCCTGAGACTCAATATCATGTGAAGAGTCATTCTTTTTTCAGAGAGAGCAGAGGAAGCAGGCTGCTTGCTGAGCAGAGAGTCAATGTGGGCCTCAATACCAGGATCATCAGATCAAGGCAAAGGCTTTAACACACTGAGCCACCCAGGCGCCCCTGAAGAGTCATTCTTTTAAGTTGATCGTAAAGCACATTCTCTGTAAATGTAAAAAGTCAGAAATTCAACACCTTTTTCTTGCCCTGCATCGCATAAAACACACCCTAAACACATTTCCAAGTTTAACAACTTGATTCTTCTAAATGATTCTTTTGCATATATGTGGTTATGTATGTATACTATAAATATTGTATAAACTGTATTATTTAGTGATATGCCCTATTAACCAATGAAATATCATAGACAGTTATGTCAATCCACACAAATATTTATTCTTTACTAGCTTCAGAGTAATTTCATAATACACATGTCCATTGATTTATGTTATCCTCTAGTGAAGGATTCTTCAGTTAACTTCAATTTTTTTCAAGCACATATAGAACTGCAATAAGTATAGCAAATTTTGGTCTTTGTCCATTTTCTTGTGTCTGTGTATATATGTGTGTACAGAAATAGAACTCAAGAAAATAAATGTTAACTGCCAATTTTAATTTATTTTATATTGGACAAGTTTTAATCTGTCATTGCCAAAATTTATCCATCTGTAAAATGATGATATGATCTTCCACATAGAGGATTATAGTGAAGATCTAATGTGATAATACTATAAAATAAATACTAGAGTTCCTGACCCAAGGTTATAAATAAATGTCTGTCATTATTGCATTTTTTTAGACTTTGTGTAAAGCTAAAAATATTTTCATGCTAATTATGCATTTAGATTTATTTATTTCTTCTTTTGTTATTGGACTTGTTTTTCTTTATCTTGATTATTTATAAGGTAACTTCAATGACATGGTCCACTTTTTATGTCATTCATTTTAAATTATTAATATTAAAAATATAGACAACAAAGCATGGTGAACTAGGGAGACATCTTTAGTTGCACATCTGGATAATGGAGATATATTGACTTATTTTCATTAAGTCATTTAACAACTTAAGTTTTTGTGTTACTTTATTAATGTTGAGTATTTCTCTGTAAGTTAAAACAGGAAAGCAAAATATATCTCAGAGAAGAGTGTTGGCAAAAATTAAATTGGACATTAATTTCACTGATGCAATCAGTACCCACATGACTCTATAAGGGGTCTGAAGTCTGATGAGAAAAGGGTAATTCAATTATTTCTGAATTGGCGCTGTAATTGCACAAAGAATTTTTATTTTTAGGAAGATGTAGTGAACTTAATGAGTGACAAATGATTCAATGTCCAGTGTCCTGTCACTTTTCTACTCTATCCCACCAATTATCAGGACAATTAGTGCAGCAATGACTAATGTGATTATCATGTAATATAAATTTATCTTTAAGGAAAGGATTATAAATAGTCTCTCCTGTGTTATATATTAATTTAGTTCTACTTATAGGGTATCAAAATTTTCAGGTAAATAAATTACACATAAATATATCCATATTTAATATTCCCCTTGAATACAGAGCTATACTATTTTATTAGAGGAATGATTACATTTAGTGTTCTTAGTTTTTTTGAATTTTATTTTTCCTGTCACCCTTGCTGGGGAATTTATTATTTGGGGATTTGAATGTCAAAATTGAGATGAGGACCCAATCAGAATACTTGAATGGGGCGTCTGTGTTGCTCAATAGTTAAGCATCTGCCTTCAGGTCATGATCCTGGAGTCCTGGATCAGGCCCTGCATTGGGCTTCCTGCTGATGGAAAGCCTGCTTCTCCCTCTCTCATTCCCCCTGCTTGTGTTCCCTCTCTGGCTGTGTTTCTCTCTGTCAAATAAATAAATAAAATAAGTTATTAAAAAATACTTGAATACTGGAGCTAAGGAAAGACTTTAATTTTGGTTCATTTTACTAGGAGCAGCAACAAGAAAAAATAAAACATATCAGTTAATGTGAATTGTGTGTTCATAATTTGCTAGTCACCATACTAAGCCATTCATTTATATTGTGTTCATTTATGTAATTCAAAAAAACAACCTTCCCATTTCATGAATGAGAAATGGAGATAGGAATAGAAGTTAAACAGTTTGATAAGGTGACAAAGGTAGTAAAGACAGAGTCTAGATTCAACCCACGTCAGTACGGCTTCACTGTCATAAGTCACTACATTGTCAATCTGAGTGAGTATTTACGTGTTTATAGGCAAAATCTGTTAATACAGATTGCACCATATTTTATAAATGGGAAGAAATTATATTCTGATTTGTAACTTATGCTGTAGTCTTGTAAACTATCTAGAATTATCCATTTGGGGTTGCTATTTCTTTTTTGAACTCTTTAGAGCAATCTTAGTGGGCATTTACACTCATGATTATACATGAGATGCAGTATGTATGAAGTAAAAGAAATTTTAACTGTTGATAAAATCTCAAATCCCTCACATTTATTTATTTCCTCTTCTATTAATAAGTTCTTTTATTAATAATAGGTTCTTTTATTAATAATAATTGTAGTTTAGAAAACAGGAAAGTTAAAACAAAAAAGATGTTTTCACAACACAGAAATAATCATTTTTATAATTTCAGCTTATAATTTTCCTATACACTTTAAAAATAATCATTTAAATCTGATAACCAGTGTGAATGTTCTGCTGTATGAGCTGCTTTCTTTCACTTAACTATTATAGCATCTTTTTAATGACATAATTATCCTTATACAATAAATTTTAATGAATGCACAGCTGAGTATGTCTTAAAACCACATTTTGGATGTCTTGGGAGCAATATCTTCGTTACTGCTTCTATCAAGACATTGCCAATGAAATAGCTAATTTCATCACATCTATGTTTGTGAAAACCTGGGTCTCATTTTTCTTGTCCCTGTACTGACAATTTTGAGGTGTTTTTAATAACACACATACACACATATATACACACTCCATCTTTATGTCAAGGAGAAGATATTCAGGATGCAAACATGCAATTTAGAGAAAGAGTACCTGGATTTTTAAAATCAAGTTCAATTTTATTAGAAAATAGTTATTTATATGAAAAATTCAGGGATGAGTCCTTATAACTGCAGCAGATGGCAATAACTTACGAGGAAAGATAAGGATACTTCCTGTGACTTCACTTTTGTGAAGGAGCCTATTGAAACCAAAATACAAACTGACACCTGGGAGACTTATTATTCTCTGCTTTATACACAAAAATCAATAGCTAAACGTTTTAAGTTGTAAGATACAATTTGTGTAACATGTAGAAAATATTTCCATTATATTATTGTAGTTGACAAAGTTCAAAATAAAGATACCTTTTAAATGTGTTCTGCTTTTCCTGTCCAAATATGAGCAAAAAGCATTTCTAACAGCGTTTATTAATATAGGATCCATGGTTTGATTTCCTTGATTCAGGATGGATTATACTCCATTTTTAAAGTAATACACCATATGTCTTATGTTAACAGTCACAATATTGAACAGATATCATTGTTATCCTTAAAATTATAATTATGTGGTATTAAGGTAGTTGTTCTACATAAGAACTGGTAGGTTCTAGGTCCTAATTACCATTCATATTCTATTGACACTCCATATGTAGAGAAACAATGGGGGATTCATGTTTAATTATATACTTTAAGGCCTTGTCATATTTTCTTGGATTTTGCTTTTATAATGAAGAATTGTAAATAAACTAACTTGCACATATTCCTTGCATATCACCTGGCTAATTGTGCTAAAGAAAACAAACCCAAATGCATGACTATAATCTTCTCAAGAAGCATGCTGTGGAAAGTTTTTTCAGGTATATAGGTATATTTAATTTTTCTCTTCTGCCCATTTTTACATTAATTATTTCAAAACATCTTGATAACCTGGTTGTTTTGCTACAGCACTACAGAATGAGCAACATTCTATAACATAACTTTACTGTTTCAAATTTGGAGTGATTTCAAGATTCAAGTGTTCCTACCAGTAAATTACTGGAAGAGAATTGTTATTTACTTTACAGTAAATTACTGTAAAGAATTGTTATTTTCAAAACAAAATCACCAACAATTTGACAAAAATTTTCCAACAATTAATAATTTATAACTAACACTTTTCTTAAGAAAATAACTCATCTATATCCTACTCTATATTTCCAATTATTTTAGTGCAGGAATCAAAAGGATATTAATTTGTTTCAAATATATATGTTATGAAAAAAACTTCAATGAGATTTTGTTATCACAAAAAAAAGTTACATTTTCTTTCCCCCTTTTAAAAATTTAAATTAAATTAGCCAACATACGGTATATCATTAGTTTTATTTTTTTTTTAAGATTTTATTTATTTATTTGATGGAGAGAAACACAGCCAGAGAGGGAACACAAGCAGGGGGAGTGAGAGAGGGAAAAGCAGGCCTCCCGCTGAGCAGGGAGCCTGATGGAGAGCTCCATCTCAGGAGCCTGGATCACTACCTGAACCAAAGGACTAAAGACAACCAAAGTTGCTTAAGGACTGAAACACACAGGTGCCTCTCATTAGTTTTCAAAGTAGTGTTCAGTGATTCATTAGTTCTGTTTTCGAACTTGAACAAGTGCTTATCTATGATCTGTTTATTGGCATAGAAATTTAAAGACTATATTCTTTGGGAGAATTATAGCCAAATTCATGCTTGGTTCACATCATTCTCTGTTTAGACACAAAGTTTTTGTGTACTTTGATTCATTAATTGGAAAAGCACATGAACCTGACTGAAGTTCACATCACATTTGCACTCCAGATTTTTATCAGATAATAGAACCCTAAACTCTGTGCTAATTCTTATCTAAAGCCTTATTGCAGGGAACAGTCATTTTGAAGAGGCTTCTGAGGCCATTATAGCATAACCACTACTCTGGATTACTTATACAGTGGGCTATATTCATCAGGTAGTATGTAACTACTTGTTTTAGCCACTTTCAGAAATGCTTTAACAAATTGGTTCTGCCATTGGTCTTCAATCAGAGGCATTATAGAAAACTTGTTACCATATTTAGATTAAATATGTTAGCGAAGATGTATGTCCACAGATTATATCATGTCCCTTTTCTCAGTATTCATTGGTCAGTTTTTTTTTTTTTTCTCTTATGCTTCTTTATAGAGTTTCACTTGAGAAGCTGAATTGGTTTCATTTAATAAAATTTTTTTTTGTTTTCTATTTTTTTTTGTCTCTTAGAAATTACTTCACCAAATATGTAATTACTTTTAGAGACACTTCAGGCTGCCATTTAAAATATTTTATGTGGGGTGCCTGGATTGTTCAATTGGTTAAGCGACCACCTTTGGCTCGGGTTATGATCCTGGAGTCCCGGGATCAAGCCCCTCTTTGGGCTCCCTGATAGGTGGGAAGCCTGCTTCTCCCTCTCTCACTCCCCCTGCTTGTGTTCCCTCTCTGGCTGTGTTTCTCTCTGTCAAATAAATAAAATCTTAAAAAAGAATATCTATCTAGAACTTAATCACATAAAATATTTTATTATTTTTTTAAGATTTTACTTATTTATTTGACAGAGAGAAACACATATAGAGAGGGAACACAAGCAGGGGGAGTGAGAGAAGGAGAAGGAGGCTTCCTGCCGAGCAGGGAGCCTGATGTGGGACTCGATCCCAGGTCTCCGGGATCATGACCTGAGCCGAAGGCAGTGGCTTAACCAACTGAGCCACCCAGGCGCCCCTACATTTATTTTTGTATAATTTATAAAAGTTTATAAAGTTGTAATTGAGTTTATTGGTTAAATGATTGTATTTACATAGGTCATCTCAAAATAAGAAAATATAACTAATTTGAAAAAATGTAAAAGGGTTTTTCAATGCTTTATTACTGATATACACATAATTCTAATATTGCATTCTGTCATATACTGAAAACAATAACTGATATCTATAAAATGGTAGAGAAAAATTACCCATTCCTGATTGTACTATCCTAAACAGTCGGTAACATAAAGTTATTTTAAATTTATACTTTAAAGATCCTTCAATATGTAAATTATTCTTTGCTTTATATCAAACAGATTTTAAAATTTTTAAATGTACAATCACAGAAACATCAGAAAATAAGCATCTTTTGTAGCGAATTATTTTATGTTGTAAATGTCAGTCTTCTTCTTGTCAGGCAACTCTAGAAGCTCCTGAAACTTGCAGTTTTCTTTAAATAAATTCAAAATGAAAATATCCATTCAAATATTTTAAGGTATAATGAGCTCCATGTATCCTGGAAGTAGTGAAGTAATGTCTGCTTTGTTTGATATTATTGGGAAATGCAGTGTATCAAAATAGCAAATTTTCCAGCCAATAAAAGTCTAAGGCCTTCAGTAAGAAACATTTTAAAAATGTAATTCTTTGGATTGTTTTATAACATATTTTATAATAATTTCCCACCTTCAATGGAGAACAATGAACATAATTTAGGCTTTTATGATGACTTGAGTTCATTATTATGAACATCCAAATACAGTGTAATCAGGTAATGCCTTTGATTTTTTTTTAATGAATGGTTGACATTCTGAAAGTAGGTTCAGACTTCTGTACTTTTTTTGGATTTTTTTTTTTTTTTTGCTTAGTTTAAACTTAAGTCTTTTACTTTGTTTCAGCTGCTAACCTGAAACTCTATCTAATATGCTTCTAAAATACTGAGATACTGGCTAGTCAATCTTATTATCATTTCCAGTAAATTTAAAGCATGAATCTTGGGTGAATTTGTCAAGCATGGCAAAGTTGTGTCAAGTATGGTAATATTTGGGCTCTCTGATTATGGGAAACTTGAATGAGAGTTATAGGTAAGATACTGAACAAAGTTTTATTATTTTCTTATGTTCATTGTACTCATATATGCAGAGATGCCACCCATCTCTGGCATAGTGGATCATGTATATTATCTTTGTTAGAACTAAAAACCAAATGGACACATACATGCACACACTCTGATATGTCTATTATGAGATGTTAGAGGATTAATAGTACATTTATCATAATGAGCACTGAGTTGAATCAGTATATTATACACCTAAAACTGATATAACATTGTATATTAACTATGCTTCAATAAATAAAAAGTGAAGTTTCCTTTGTGTCATGTCAGGTAGATTTTATGACTACAGGGATAGGTTGTTGAGTGAGGCATAGTCTCCAAAAGTAATTTTTTTTAGGTAGTGTATTTTATCATATCTTTTTGTTACCTATAAAATTAAGAATGATTTATTTAGTATAGCATTGATTTAGCATGAGTCATGCTTAATTTTATCATTTAACCATGAGTATTAATTTTCTTATATGACTTGTAGTTGCTTGTATTATGAGTACAAAATCTTTAAAATTCCTTGTTATCAATTCTGTTCAAAAATTTCTGGTCATATAATTTCTAAATATTTAGCTTTTTTTACTCTACAAAAAATTCCTTGAACATTTTTAAGTTGCATTCTAATATTTAAAAATTTTAAGTTTACTTAATAGCCAATTATGAAATGAAACAATTGCAACTATAAATATAGTGCTAAAATTAATCAATAATGCTCTTTGAAACATATAGGAAATGGAATCCCAATGCTAAAATACATTTATTTATTTATTTATTTATTTATTTATTTATTTATTTATTTAACATAGAATTAGTTGTTTGTTTCAGGGGTTCACATCTGTGAATCATCAGTCTTACACTAATTCACAGCACTCAACATAGCACATACCCTCCCCAGTGTTCATTATCCAGCCATCCCATCCTACCCACCCTGTTCCACTCCAGCAACCCTCAGTTTGTTTCCTGAGATTGAGAGTCTCTTATGATTTGTCTCCCTCTCTGGTTTTGTTTTGTTTCATTTTTCCCTCCCTTCTCCTGTGATCTTCTGTCTTGTTTCTCAAATTTCTCATATCCGTGAGATCACATGATAATTATCTTTCTCTGATTGACTTATTTTGCTTAGCATAATACCCTCTAGTTCCATCCACATCATTGCAAATGGCAAGATTTTGTGGGGTTTTTTTTGAACAGTTGCAATTAATATTTCATTGTAGATATGTATCACATTTTCTTTATCCATTCATCTCTTGATGGACATCTGGGCTCTTTCCATAGTTTAGCTGCTGTGGACATTGCTGCTACAAACATTGTGGTGCACATGCCCTTTTGGATCACTATAGTTGTATCTTTGGGTTAAATACCCAGTATTGCTGGGTGGTAGGGTAACTCTATTTTCAACTTTTTGAGGAACTTCCATACTGTTTTCCAGAGTGGCTGCACCAGCTTGCATTCCCACCAATAGTGTAAGAGGGTTCCTCTTTCTCTTCATCCTTGCCAACACCTGTTGTTTCCTGACTTGCTAATTTTAGCCACTCTGACTGGTGTGAGGTGGTATCTCACTGTGGTTTTGATTTGTATTTCTCTGATGCTGAGTAATGTTGAGCACTTTTTCACGTGACTGTTGGCCATTTGGATGTCTTCTTTGCAGATATGCCTGTTTATGTCTTCTGCCCATTTCTTAATTAGATTCTTTGGTTTTGGGTGTTGAGTTTGATAAATTCTTTACAGATTTTGGATACTAGCCCTTAATCCAATATGTCATTTACAAATATCTTTTCCTATTCTGTCAATTATCTTTTGGTTTTGTTGACTGTTTCATTTGCTCTGCAAAAGCTTTTTATCTTGATAAAGTTCCAATAGTTCATTTCTGTCCTTGCTTCTCTTGCCTTTCACAATGCATCTAAGAAGAAGTTGCTGCAACTGAGGTCAAAGAGGTTGCTGCCTGTGTTCTCCTCAAGGATTTTGATGGATTTCTGTCTCACATTGAGTCTTTTCATCCATTTTGAGTCTATTTTTGTGCATGGTTTAAGAAAATGATCCAGTTTCATTCTTCTGCATGTGGTTGTCCAATTTTCCCAATACCATTTGTTGAAGAGACTGTCTTTTTTCCAGTGCATATTCTTTCCTGATTTATCAAAGATTAGTTGACCATAGAATTGGGGGTCCATTTATGGTCCATTTATTCCTTTCCATTGATTTATGTGTCTTTTTTTGTGCCAGTACCATGTTGTCTGATGATTACAGCTTTGTAACAGAGCTTGAAGTCTGGAACTGTGATGATGCCAACTTTGGTTTTCTTTTTCAACATTCCTCTGGCTATTCAGGGTCTTTTTTTGTTCCACATAAATTTTAAGATTATGAAGAGAAAGAGGAACCCTCCTACACTATTTCATTTCTTTGAAAAAAGTTGATGATATTTTGATAAGGATTGCATTAAATGTGTAGATTGCTCTAGGTAGCATAGACATTTTCACAATATCTGTTCTTCCAATCCATGAGCATGGAACAGTTTTCCATTTCTTTGTGTCTTCCTCAATTTCTTTCATGAGTATCCTTTAGTTTTCTGATACAGAATCTTTGCCTTTTTAATTAGATTTATTCCTAAGTGTCTTATGGTTTTGGGTGCAATTGTAAATGGGATTGACTCTCTAATTTCTCTTTCTTCTGCCTTGTTGTTAGTATATAGAAATGCAACTGATTTCTGTACACAGATTTTATATCCTGACACCTTACTGGATTCCTGTATGATATCTAGCAGTTTTGGGGTGGAATATTTTAGGTTTTCAACATAAAATATCATATCATCTGCAAAGAGTGACAGTTTGACTTCTTATTTGTTGATTCAGATGTTTTATTTCTTTTTGTTGTCAGATTGCTGAGGTTAAGACTTCCAAAACTATGTTGAACAACAGTGGTAATAGTACACATTTCTGCCATGTTCCTGACCTTAGGGGAACCTCTCCCAGGTTTTCCCCATTGAGAAGAATATTCACTGTGGGTTTTTCATAGATGGCTTTGAAGATATTGAGGTATGTATCCTCTATCCCTACACTGAGAAGAGTTTTGATTAAGAAAGGATGCAGTATTTTATCAAATATTTTTTTCTGCATTTATTGAGAGTATTATATAATTCTTGTTCTTTCTTTTATTAATATATTATATCACATTGATTGATTTGCAGATATTGAACCAACCTTGCAGTCTGAGAATAAATCCCACTTGGTCATGGTGAATGATGCTTTTAATGAAATATTGGATCCTATTGGCTAGTATTTTGGTTTGAAATTTTGCATTCATGTTCATCAAGGGATATTGGTTTATATAATTGACAGCTCCCATGTTAGGGGCATATATATTTACAACTGTTAGGTCTTCTTGTTGGAAAGACCTTTTTGATGAGGTCTTTGGTTTTGGATCAAGGTAATGCTAGCCTCATAAAATGAGTTTGGAAGTTTTCCTTCCATTTCTATTTTTTGGAACAGTTTCAAGAGAATAGGTATTAATTCTTTTTTAAATGTTTGCTAGAATTCCCCTGGTAAGCCATTTGGCCCTAGGCTCATGTTTGTTGGGAGGTTTTCGATTACTGCTTCAATTTCCTTTCTGGTTAGGGGTCTGTTCAGGTTTTCTATTTTTTTCTTGTTCAGTTTGGTAGTTTATACATCTCTAGGAATGCATCCTTTTTCCCCAGATTGTCTAATTTGCTGGCGTGTAGTTGCCCATAATATGTTCTTATAATTGTTTGTATTTCTTTGGTGTTGGTTGTAATCTACCCTCTTTTATTCATGATTTTATTAATTTGGCTCCTTTCTCTTTTCAAGAAGTCTTGTCAGAGGTTTATCAATGTTATTAGTTCTTTCAAAGAACCAGTTCCTAGATTTGTTCTACTGTTCTCTTGGTTTCTATTTCATTGATTTCTGCTCTGGTCCACATTATTTTTCTTCTTCTGCTGGGTTTAGGGTTTCTTTGCTGTTCTTCTCCAGCTCCTTTAGGTGTAGGGTTAGGTTGTGTATTTGAGACCTTTGTTTTTTCTTGAGAAAGGCTTGTATTGCTATACTTTCCTATCAGTACCACCGTTGCTGCATCTCAAAGATTTTGAAGAGTTATGTTTTCATTTTCATTTGTTTCCATTCATTTTTTTTAAGATTTTATTTATTTATTTGACAGAGAGAAACAGCTAGAGAGGGAACACAAGCAGGGGGTGGGGTGAGAGAGGGAGAAGCAGGCTTCCCACCAAGCAGGGAGCCTGATGTGGGGCTCCATCCTGTGTCTCCAGGATCATGACCTGAGCCGAAGGCAGTCACTTAACCAACTGAGCCACCCAGGCACCCCTGTTTCCATGAATTTTTAAAAATTCTTCTTTAAAGATTTTATTTATTTGACAGAAAGAAACACAGCTAGAGAGGGAACACAAGCAAGGGGAGTGAGAGAGGGAGAAGCAGGCTTCCTGCCGAGCGGGGAGCCCAATATGGGGCTCGATCCCAGGTCTCTGGGTTCATGACCTGAGCCGAAGGCAGTCGCTTAACCAACTGAGCCACCCAGGTGCCCCTAAAAATTCTTCTTTAATTTCATGGTTTATCCATTCATCTTTTAAAAAAAATTTATTTATTTATGTGAGAGAGTTAGAGAGAATGAGAGCATGAGAAGAGAGAAGGCCAGAGAGAGAAGAAGACTCCCTCTGGAGCTGGGAGCCCGATGTGGGACTCATTCCAGGACTCTGGAATCATGATCTGAGCCGAAAGCAGTTGCTTAACCAACTGAGCCACTCACCATTCATTCTTTAGTAGGATGCTCTCTAGCCTCCATGTACTTGAGTTCTTTCCAACTTTCCTCTTGTGTCTGAAAGCACTGTGGTCTGAAAATATGCAGGGAATGACCCTAATCTTTTGATACTGGTTGAGGCCTGATTTGTGACCTAGGGCATGATCTATTCTGGAGAATGTTCCACGTGCGCTAGAGAAGAATGTGTATTCTATTGTTTTGGGATGGAATGTTCTGAATATATCTGTGATATCCATCTGTTCCAGTGTGTCATTTAAAGCCTTTATTCCTTGTTGATCTTTTGCTTAGAAGATCTGTCCATTTCAGTGAGGGGAGTGTCCCCTACTATTATTGTATTATTGTCAATGTGCTTCTTTGATTTGGTTATTAATTGGTTTATATAATTGACAGCTCCCACGTTAGGGGCATATATATTTACAATTGTTAGATCTTCTTGTTGGAAAGACCCTTTAAGTATGATATTGTGTCCTTCCTCATCTCTTAGTATAGTCCTTGGCTTAAAATCTAATTTGTGTGATATAAGGATTGCCACCCCATCTTTCTTTAGATGCCCATTTGCATGGTAAATTATATTCCACCCTCTCACTTTAAATCTAGAGGTGTCTTTGGGTCTAAAATGAGTCTCTTGCAGACAGCATATTGATGGGTCTTATTTTTTTTATCCAATCTCATACACTGTGTCTTTTTATTGGGGGAATTTAGCCCATTTACATTCAAGATAACTACTGAAAGATATGAACTTAGTGTCATTGTATTGCCTGTAAGATGACTGTTACTGTATATTGTCTCTGTTCCTTTCTGGTCTATGCTGCTTTTAAACTCTATTTTTGCTTAGATGGCCCCTATCAATACTTCCTATAGGGTTGGTTTGCTGTTGCAAATTCTTTTAGTTTTTGTCTGTTTTAGAAGCTCTTTTATTACTCTCGTTATTTTCAATGACAGCCTCATGAGATGTAGTATATTTGGTTGCATATTTTTCTTGTATAGTGCTCTGAATATATCATGGCAGTCCTTCCTGGCCTGCCAGATCTCTGTGGATAGGTCTGCTGCCAATCTAATGTTTCTAACATTGTAGGTTACAGACCTCTTATCCCTGAGCTACTTTAAGGATTATCTCTTTATCTCTGAGAGTTGGAAGCTTTACTATTGGGTGATGGAGTGTTGACCTATTTTTATTGACTTTGAGGGGGTTTCTCTGTGCTTTCGGGATTTGGGTGCCTGTTTCCTTTCCCAAATTAGGGAAGTTCTCTGCTATAATTTGTTCCAATATAACTTCTGCCCCCCTTTCTCTTTTTTCTGCTGGGGTCCCGATTATTCTAATATTGTTTTGTATTATGCTATCACTTATTTCTCAAATTCTCCCCTTGTGATACAGTAGTTGTTTATCTCTCTTCTTCTCATCTTCTTTATTCTCCATCATTTGATCTTCTATATCACTAAGTTTCACTTCTGTCACATTTATCCTAACCATTTGAGCATCTATTTTTTATTACACCTCATTAATAGCCTTTTTGATTATGATTTGATTAGATTTTAGTTCTCCAGAAAGAAATTCTCTATTATCATGTATGCTTTTTTCAAGTTTAGTTAGTATCTTTATAGTCATCATTCTAAACTTTAATTCTGACATCTTACTAATATTCATATTGATTATGTCCCTGGCAGTTGGTACTGCCTCTTCTTCTACTTTGAGGTGAGTTTTTCCATTTTGTCATTTTGTCTCCCAGAAAGTGGTTGCTTTTCCATTCATAGAATTGCTGCTATTCTTTTTTTTCTCAATCTCCTGTTGAGTTGTAGGTGTTCAAAGTTGTTTGATAACTATCTAACTGAGTTCCTGGGACCAGACAAAATTCAGGTTTCCTATTGCTCTGCCATCTTGCTCCATTGACCCTAAAATGCTTTTATATTCACAAATGCTGCAATACCCTTTTACAAACTATATGGACAAGCTCTTCAAAAATAATGAAATAATTAATACTTTCAACTTGTATTTTATTCCATTCTATTTTTCCGTAGATAACTACCTTAATTAATATTTTAATGCAAGTCTTATATTGACCATATGATACACACTTGAAAAAGAAATTTAGACATAGATAAGAATGAAAGGTTCATTGAATAATTTCCTATGATCAGCTCATTGGAAATGTATCTCAAAGAGAAATAGATGGTGTTTTTAATTCTCAGTCTAGGACTGTGGAATAATATTAGATTCTATTAGTCTTTTAAAAAATGTTATTCTCATTTATTTTTTATATTTAAACAGTGTAGATGTTTTTATATAAATAAATAGATGTAATGTCATTGAATTATTTGCATTCCTTCTAGTTGTATGCCAATTATCAAATAGAAAAATTATCCCAAGTTCGGACATACGGCAAGAAGGTGGGATGCAAACTTTTTTTAGGGTTATTGAGGGTAAAATCTTCACAAAGTTTATCAGGGGAAGGTATGCAGTTTTTCTCACTGTTTACTGTTAGTTAAAGGACTCGGATTCAATGAAGTTACTTTGTTAATTTTTTTTTTAAGATTTTATTTATTTGATAGAGAGAAACACAGCCAGAGAGGAAACACAAGCAGGGGGAGTGAGAAAGGGAGAAGCAGGCTTCCCACCAAGCAGGGAGCCTGATGTGGGGCTCGATCCCGGGTCTCTGGGATCATGACCTGAGCCGAAGGCAGTCACTTAACCAATTGAGCCACCCAGGTGCCCCATTACTTCGTTAATTTTAAGAATTTTCACTAGTAATGCAAATAATTTCTGCTTAATAGTACAGACAACCCATAGTTATGAACTTATGGGGTATTTATTAGTTTTATATCTAACCTGAATTATTATCCTAGCATTTCTTTGTTAAATTTTCTATAAATCTATTAGTTTTTCAGGTCTTCTTTGAGTGATCATAGAATCTTACCAGTTTTCTCTTTAATTAATGAGTTAAAGTCTTTAATACCAGTTATTGCATTTGCTGACATTTTGGATATTGGGCTTTAACATTACTTATAACAAAAATATTTTTAATGATCTATCATCTCAGATCTCAGTTAAGATTTCCTTCAGTTTTGAAAAAATAATTACAAACTATTTATTATTTAGTTGATTTATCACAAGTATGTCAAGAAGGATTTTATTGATTTATACAAGGCTTTTGCTCTATTCTATTTCTTAAATATGTTTTATTTATAGAACCACAGTTAGATGAATATTGAATAAAAATAAAATCTCAGTAAGTTGGGCATTTTATATTCTAAAATTTTGTCAATTGACTATGAATAAAGATGTATACATACATTTTGTAAATACATACCCTCAATAGTTGAAAATAATTGACAGTTTAATTATACATTTTAGTGGATTAGTAAAACAGAGAAACATCAGGGACAATACAATTAATCTTAATTAAATGCAGCTGGCTTTTTGAATTTCAAGACATTAAACTGAAGTTTGCATTTTGCCTTTCACAGTTACATACTCTCCCCAACCACCCCTTGAGGTTGCAGTGCAAAGCCTTGTATGGAAAACACTCACAATACCAACAGAAAAGAGGAATTTAAGGGACACTAGAAAATATAATACTTTAAAATTTATATTAATGATGTTTTTAAAGTATTTTGTTAGAACTTATATCCTCCAGTTAGTTTAATACATAAGAACTAAACTGAAGGAACCAATAAACCAGTAGAAATCTGGCTTGCTACCAATAATAATCACTAGACTTGCAATAAAGAAAAATTATGTGTTGATTACCAATATACAAATATATTTTTTTAAAGATTGTATTTATTTATTTGACAGAGAGATATCACAAGTAGGCAGAGAAGCAGGCAGAGAGAGAGGAGGAAGTAGGCTCCCTGCCAAGCAGAGAGCCTGATGCAGGCCTTGATCCCAGGACCCTGAGGTCATGACCTGAGCTGAAGGCAGAGGCTTTATTTTTTTTTTAAGATTTTATTTATTTGACAGAGAGAAACACAGCCAGAGAGGGAACACAAGCAGGGGGAGTGAGAGAGGGAGAAGCAGGCTTCCCGCCGAGCAGGGAGCCCGATGTGGGACTCGATCCTGGGTCTCCAGGATCATGACCTGAGCCGAAGGCAGTTGCCCAACCAACTGAGCCACCCAGGCGCCCCATGAAGGCAGAGGCTTTAATCCACTGAGCCACCCAGGCGCCCAATATACAAATAGTTTTTGAATAAAAAGTTAATAAGAATATTTTCCTGTGGGTCTGAATTATTGCTTAAGAAAATTTAAACAATATCTTCCATAAATGTCACTATATTAAAAATATAAGCTTGATTTCTCAGAAGTGATACTTTCACCCTCTTTTATTTTGAAATTATAGGAAGTATACAGCCAAGACACAAATTATAATATAGATGAGCTATATGACTAAACCCTTTAAAATTATTGAGAAAGATGAAAATATAAAGAGCATATTTATATCATGTTAGTACTTTCCAGCATGATTTTTATAAAGTTTGAGTATTCCATTGTTATCTTAGATGGAAATAAAGACAGAGATAGAGAAAAACAAATGAGAGAAAAGAGAGAAAAAGAGATGTGTAAAAACATGATGTCTTGCTATGAGATTATAAATTAGAAGAAAAAAACATGTTGGGTTTTTTTTATATTTCTCTGTGTTTGCTTTACTCTCAACAACAATAAATTCTTTGGCAATAGTTGAGAATAGGAATGTGAATTCCTTAAATAAAAATTATCAAAATGTACACAGCCCAAATTGTCAATATAATTGAATTCATAATATTTCTACTATGTTGACATACCCATTTGTAATATGATTTTTCACTCATACTTCATAGAAAGATATAAACTCTATACAGACTAACAACCCCTTGATTAAAACAGAGTTTAGTTATAACAAGAGTCTGGATTACACTTTTGTCTGGAACACCAGAGTGTTTTTATTGCCAAGGATGGGGGATGGTAATTCATCATAATAACATTTGGATTATAGGAGAGATATACTTGCATTTTAAGGTGGGAGAAATATGATTGCAATAAGTGATGGGTAGAAGAACCATCATGATGTTTCAACCGAAGCCATTTCCTCAGGCATACCCATTTTCCAAAGAAGTTGAGTGTATGGAGATTGATTTCTTTTGAACTGTTAATACTTTTGTACCTCTTCATTACCATTGTCTTCAGCAAGATATACAAAAGAGTTGAAAACTTTGATCAATATCTTCAAATTTTGAGATGTCTAGTGTAAAAAGGGTAAAATTTCACTTAACTATACTGGTCAATTTTTAAAAACTATTGGGAAAAAATCTAGACCAATCTTATGTTTCTCTTCCTGGGACTGAGCATAGTCTGGTCACTGAAAATATTCACAAGTTCCTCACCCTGACAATTCTCTCCATTTTATTCTGTAAAACTAATGTCATGCTCACATGAAGCCCGTATGACTTTACCAGCCTGCTACTCCCTTAGTCATAGCTTCAGTTTTCTCCAGTTGTTCGTTTCTCCTCATTGCTCTAGTTGAAACTTGGTTTTGTCCTGAAGATAGTTTTCCCTCCTGTAGCCCTCTTAAGTACAGGGTATTCTCTTTTTACATTTATTTCAGAGCCTGAAGATGGTATAGCTCTCCTACTTGTTCCCTATTGTTGCTTCTTTCACATTTCCCTCTATTTCCTTAAAAAAATGTATTTTTTTTTAAACACATACCTGCCCCATACCCCTGACACACACACAATTACTTTTTTCTTTCTTTGTGGGTTACTGACCCATTTTCTTTTTCTTTTTTTTTTTTTTCTTTTTTAAGATTTTATTTATTTGACAGAGAGAAACACAGCCAGAGAGGGAACACAAGCAGGGGGAATGAGAGAGGGAGAAGCAGGCTTCCCGCCGAGGGGGCAGCCCGATGTGGGGCTCAATCCCGGGTCTCCAGGATCATGACCTGAGCCAAAGGCAGAGGCTTAACCAACTGAGCCACCCAGGCACCCCATGACCTGTTTTCTGAACACCTTTATTTATAGACTCTTGTGCTGATTTTACCATCACCTTCTTCATAATTATTCCAAGTATCATCCTGAAGACAAAAACATCCACAAATGTGATCTATCCAACACTATGGGCTCTTATCTTTTAGCTTCATGACCTCCAATAATTTTTCTTCCCATCAATATTACTGAGAATGTTCTTCTTTTGGTATTATCACCAATAAGTGTACCATCTCCAAAAATCTCAATTTCAAACATTCTAATCTGACCACTGATGTCTTCCTGTACTGACCAATTTCCCTAGTCACTTCTACAAGTAGTCCCTTAGTAATCTCATTTGGATATCATGGCTTGAATGGCCATATAAATGTTCATATTTCTCTACATGTCTTCCCTGTACTATAGAATAGACTTATTTTACCAAATAGCTACTTAGCATCTATTCTTGAGCATCTACTAGGCATCTCAAGTTTAGTATCCTCTTTGTAAATGTGGTATGCTCCATCTCAGTTGCTGTCAACTTCATACACTCAATTTTCATTTTATTTGGCTTGGAATCATGCTTAAGATTTTACTTACAAAACATATCCAGAATCTCTTTCTCACCACTTCATTTATCATTCCAGCCTGAGTCATATTTGTTTATTTCCCAGAATACTGATCTCTCTCCATCTATCCAGACTCCATACAGACTCTTTAAAAAAAAAAAAAAAAATATATATATATATATATATATATATATATATACACACACACATACACACATATACATATAGTTCATAAAAGATTAATTTAAAACTAGGAAAAAACATGTTAAACTTCTGTTTAACAATCATCCGTTGACTATTTACTCCCTCTCCTTCAGGTCTGTGGTTAATGTCACCTCAAAGAGGTCAACCATAATCACACAATATAAAATTGTACCGCCTCCAGCCCTAGTGTGACTGATCCCTTTTATCCTATTGTATTTGGCAATATTACTTGCCATTTTTTCATTTGCTATATATTTTAGTTATTACATTTAATTTGTATTGGCTTCTTACCTCTAACCAATATAAATCAATACAAGTAAAAATTTTGTCTTTTTAAAATGATATATTTTACCTATATAAAAAGGTTCTAAGTTCATAATAGGAGATTAATATATGAAAAGAAATATGATGGTGAAAAGCTACACTCAATTATCTTGTCCATAATTCACCTTTGGTTTTCTTGAGTTCCATGGATTTATAAACCACAATAATTTCATATTACCAATAAATTCACATCACTCCCTATCTTCACCGGGATCACAAACTCTAGTTTCAAATATCTGAATGCCAATTGAGTGTCTCACTGGCATGTCTAAAATGGAATGTAAGCCTATCTAAAATAAGATCATTCTGATCTTTCTCAGCAAAGCAGTTTCCTATACTTGATTTTTCCCCTTATCTCAGTCCCTTCTTGTTTTTATTAGCAACTCTGCTTATCTGTATTCCAAATACATTTAAATAATCTACTTCTATCACCATCCCTACCTCTGAAATATAATCCATATCTTTTCCTCCTGGGCTACTGCAAAAACTTCCTTATGGTGTATTTCTCCCTTCCACCTCTTACATTTCGTTTTCGACTTACCAGTCAACGTGGTTTTTCTTTTTTTTTTTTGAACTATAATTCAAACCATAACTGTTGGCAGAAATCATTGAAAAGACATGGTCACCAGTTGATTCCCCAACCTAGACTGGGGCAATTAGAGGTTTCCTACTGTCTCCCCTTGAAATGTGTGTTCTCCATGCTTCCTCTGCCTCCAGAAGTTGCTCCAAGGACATTGCTTTAAACTAAAATAGAAATGTAATGTAATGGACTGGTATGTGATGAACTCCAGTTAAAGGCTCTATATGAACATTAAAGATCCTTGCTGGCAGGTGTGGAGATCAACTTGTTTTTCAGCCATCTCTTAAGTCCCCTTGTTTTTTACACCTGCCATCTACCAATCTAGAGTAGCTGCTTGTTTTTGTGGTCTCTTTCTCCCCTCCCTCTAAGGCACCAGATTTCAGATTTCCCCTGAAAACTCCTGAGGAGGTTGCAAAGTCACAATGGCACTTTCCTGCTTAAAATCATACAATGACTCTTCACTTTGGGGAAAAAAAAATTACAGATCTTTTCTGTTATCAGCCATACTCTCCACCATGTGTTACTTATCTATTCAAGTTCACAGTAACCCAGGCATATTTACCTTCCTTCTCACCTTTAAATGTGCCAATATCATTTCATAAGGGGATTTATTTTTGCTTATTCCGATTTTTCTTATTTCTCACATAGTGACCTTTTCTCATCATTTAAATCACAACTGATACAACCCCAGAGAAGCTTTCTCTAACCACACTAATTAAATAATTCTTTCCTGCTTTGTTCCTTAATTTGCTAATTATACTCATTAACATATTGCCTCCTTCATTTCCTTTAGTGACCATAGCACTATAGAATGATCTTTATTTACTTTTATTACATTTTAACCTCTTTATTGAGGTATGATTGACATGATTAAAGAAGTTGTTCATTTACTGCCTTACTCCATTCAATTAGAATTTAAGACCCATATTGTCAGCAATCTCCCCCATCATGCACTCTATTATGTTCCTAGCATCAGTACATAATTGCCTATAGATGCTCAGTAGATATATGTTGAATAATAAATGAATGAAGGGCCCTGCACAATCGGGACCCTACCTCTTGCTCCAACACCGTCATACACTATTTTCTCTTTCCTTCCATACTCTAGTTTTTTAGGGTTCTTAGACCCTGGAAAGCATCAAGCTTTTTTTGTTTGTTTGTTTTTATCTAAGACATTTTACACATCTTTGAGATTTCTCAGTACAATAAAAGTCTGCATTATTCATCAAGGATGTATATGAGGAAATTGATAGAAGCGATAAAAGAAAGGAGAGATACAAACTGTGGATCTTGAAGAGCAGTAGAACAAACAAACCAGGGTCATAAGGTCACTTTACCAAAAGATTAGGAGCCATCCTTTTTTGTCAGCCCGTAACAGCCTATACCTTCTCTTTGTAGTGTGATCACAATTACAGTGAATTAATTTTATTAATAATTTGTTTAATATTTGTTTACAACAACAATATATTTTATTCACAACTACTCAGCTTAGCCTATGTTTACCTACAGTTGTTGCCCAATGACCATTTGCTAAAAGAATGAAAAATTAAGCTATTTCAGAAAGAATCATTTCTGTAGCCATATTTCTCACTATTCCTTTACACACCTTAGTAAGACAGTTCCCTTTCACTTTCTTAAACCTTCCTTTTGTTTATGGTGTTATTATTCAAAATGTTCCTTTCTTGCATTTCCACAATTGATGTTCTACTGTATTTCAAATCCCCCAGCCAGTGTCAATTGATTGAATTCTATATAGATTCCATAGTTACAATGAATTCGTCCCTATTGCTTAAAGAAGTTTATTTTCTATCTGATTGCATGAGCCCTATTTAGTTTTCATATGGTTGATTCTTTTCCAGGCAACAATTATGTTCTGGTACATCTACATATTTTGGCCAGTCAAAAGGCCAATAAATAATCTATTAATAAAAAAAAATCGTATTGGAAAGACATTACTTTGTTGTTTATTGCATAGACCTTATTTGATAATTATATGTATTTACTCAAACATTTTCTTTGTCCTATTTCATGGGCTAGTCATCATTTAAATATAGGTCTCCCAATATTAGAGTCTCTTTAATTCATTTTGTTTGTGGATAGACCTACATGTATTGTAATTAAAATATTGTAACCATAATAACAGCACTAATGAGCAGAGGGGGAAAAAGTTCCATCCTTTGTAAATCAGTGACTCCAAACAAAAAATGACAAGAGACCTTACATATGATCTAAGATTCACCTGAGTTCTATTACATTCACAGGTCCTTTTCTCTCCAAGATTCTGATTTTCTTAAATTAACAATGTTGCCATATTGAATCACTACCACTGAAATAAATGAGATCTATTCCTTATGTATATTGAGTCTTTAAAGATGAATCACTCTCCTATGTATAATGAACTTCCTTTATGTTAAATTATTTGTTATTTTTATTTTTATACCTACATTTAATTTATGAAGTTACACATTTTTTGTGAA
Source organism: Spilogale gracilis (assembly GCA_004023965.1). Lineage (NCBI taxonomy): Eukaryota > Metazoa > Chordata > Mammalia > Carnivora > Mephitidae > Spilogale > Spilogale gracilis. The sequence goes on from PITA01003770.1 coordinate 26,086, forward strand.
TTTTAAAAATCTAACCATTATATGAAAGTTTATATAAATGTATTAATTTAATGTTTGTGATTTACATTATTAAAGCATTTCTTATCTTTGTTGATAGCCATTATTTTTTAAATTATAATAATTACAATAATTATTGACATTTAACTCTATTTGTTGTCCTCATGTGCCATAACTAATATGTAAGTGTTTATCATGTCTACAGATATCTTTTGAAAAATATCTTAAGTATTTCTATGATTCTGTTTTGTATCATGACACTGTGACTTTATTCAGAGTAAAACAGACCAGTCATTAAGCTCATCTAAGGGCAGCTACCATAACTCTGTATATGCTAGAGGTTAATGCAATGAATTAAGCTGTTCAATGGGGTCTTTATTCTGAATGGAAATGGATATTCCAGTCATACTCTCACTAGTGAGATTTTTTAATATATGGTAAAGGAGTAAATTCTCAGGCACAGCTGCATACTGAAGGAAGTCTGTAAACACTAGCAACGAGACAAAAGAAGCCATGGGTTTGTTAGCTTTATAAGGTAAACAAAAAGACCATAAGAGATTATTCCAAGGATTATTTGGCAAAAATCTTAACATTATTGCTGAGATATCTGCAGCACAACACTGTTTTATTTCTTCTGTGGAAACGATAGTTTGTGACCATTTCCTCCAAGCCTTTTAGACAATGTCATCAGGCTTCTTTCCCCATAAAGGATAGGATCACATCAGAGTGACTGGATAATGTCTGTATTCCAATTTAAAGACTCCTTCTTTGGGGCTCTGAGTGTCTCAGTCACTGGGTGTCTGCCTTGGGATCAGGTCATGATCACGGAATTCTGGGATGGAGCCCTGCATCAGGCTCCCCGTTCCACGGGAAGCCTACTTCTCCCTCTCTCACTCCTCCTGCTTTTGTTTCCTCTCTAGCTGTGTCCCTCTCTGTCAAATAAATAGCTAAAATCATTTTTAAAAAGTCTCGTTCTTTAAGAATTTTGTATATTAACTCTGTTTTATATGCGTATTTTCATAGATATGTTAATGAGGTCTCTATTTATTTGACAGGTGGGGTAACAAAAAATAGTAAATGGATTTAACCACAGTCCAAAAATTTCTGGCCAAGGATGCCAAAATAGCTGACTAATGCTTACCACTGCAGTTGTAGAGAGGGTGGGGGACCATATTCTCTTTGCCATCTGTACCCAGGGACCCAGTGAGCAACACCAGCTTGAGAGACCAGCCTTCCAGGTTTTGGTGGGTTGCACCAATTGCAGAGGTTTGGAGACATTGTACTTAGTATCAAATATTGCTTACTTGTTACATTTGAGAAGAATCAAAAATATTTTTCACTGGTTTCTGTTTCTTAATGCCTTAAAATTTCCAACCACAGTAGTTCAAAATTAAAAATACACACTAGTCTATAAATCAAGTGTCTATTCTAATATTACTCTGAAGAATGTACTTACATTAAGCAAATCTGGGAGCAATATTCTCACATGGCATATGAGTTATGAGAGAAAAGATGCTGAACATTATTACTTTGTACTTTAGAAATAAATTTAAAGTTTGAAATATATTGACAGGTTGAAGAATTCAAAGATGTAGAAGTAAAATGAAGGTGAAATTTGTGGGATAGATTCATTTTGTGTAGAGAGATGATTCAATCTCCATCATTACTGTATCAATTTTCAGGATAACTATAAGTGAGATTGAGTTTCTGGAACTTATTCTTTAGTAAAATGTAATAATTCTGTGTTATTCCTTTGTTTGATAATAATTTGACTATACAGACTCTATTATCTAATGTTCTCAAGAAATATGCACATAGATCCTATTGGAAGCTTCTAATTACTAGTTCTACAGAATGGTATTAATGTTTTCATAATGAGAGACTTAAGCTTTTAAATAATTTTTCTGAAACTTTCAATGGTAATATAAGCATCACTATTTGGAATCCTTCTCCACCACTTCCATTTTATGATCATAAAAATTAGTACCATCTTTCACTTTTTTATTATTTGAACTTAATTAATAGATGTTAATCAAGATGTTTTTATATATCCTGCTGCTAGGGAAGAAAAGCTGTTATTTCAATGATTCATTGCTAACGGGGACACACTTGATTTTATGCCACTTCACAATTTACTGTGAACTTTATTAGCATGGCTTGTATTTAGTCTTTTTAACAATTGGCACAACTTCGTGATCATTTTATGAAACCAACTTAGCTGTACATTTATATGATAATGTAACATTTTAGGGCTTATATATTTGCTGATGTGAGCATAGGCAGAGAAAGATATTAAAATTGTATTTGGCACTATAATATATCTATATTCCTTTATAAGGAAATAGCTATTGCAAACCTTAAAAAACAAAACAAAACAAAACAAAACCTCTGCAAAAGATTTTGTCTTGAAATCTTAGATCAAATACACGGCTATAGATTAAGAAATATTTTGAGTGTCCTTTGCTAATAAAATCTACAATAAAACAGGTGAGGTTTGTTTGACTTTTATTTGGTGAACAGTTTATCCTTTTATTCTTACTGTGTTTGTTTGCTATTCTTTAGCCTATTATTTACCTCCACCTAGCTTATAATGAAAACTCATAATACTGGAATGTTACAAAAAGAAAAATATACTGGCAAATCTTAAGTAATTTGAGATGTTATGCAAACTTTGACCAACCTGTTTTGCTTCCAAGGAGACATTATTATTTGAAGCACCATCCTCATTTCACAGATATTACATTCAATGGGTTAAGGCACTACAAGAATGGAAGTCCTTAATTTGTGTCGTGTTTTATAAATTAAGATTTGTGGAATGAAATGGTTGAGGAACTTTTTTTTTAAAGATGTTTTACTTATTTGACAGAGAGAGAGAGAGACAGCGAGAGAGGGAACACAAGCAGGGGGAGTGGGAGAGAGAAGCAGGCTTCCCAGGAGAAGGGAGCCTAATGTGGGGCTCGAACCCAGGATCCTGGGATCATGACCTGGGCAGAAGACAGATGCTTAACAACTGAGCCACCCAGGTGCCCCTGAGGAACTTTTCTATTATAGACTCAGAAGCAAAAGAAATATTAGAAATTAAGACTAATACCAATTCTATGAACACATACAGTAAGTAGGATAGTAATACAATTCATGGGATGTGTATAGGGTTTAGATAAGATTAGAAAGGATTTAGGAATTTGATAAGGGAATGTCCTTGAAATAGTAGAAGAAAGTCTGGATAGTAATTTAAAATATTTGTTTAATAAATTTAATAAGTTATAACTGATTACTTATGTTCTGAAAGCTTTTTTACATATCTGTGTAAAAGATCCTAGAGGGGGTGCCTGGGTGGCTCAGTGGGTTAAAGCCTCTGCCTTAGGCTCAGGTCATGATCTCAGGGTCCTGGGATCCAGGCCCCCATCAAGCTCTCTGCCCAGCAGGGAGCCTGCTCTCTCCTCTCTCTCTGCCTGCCTCTCTGCCTATTTGTGATCTCTCTCCCTCTGTCAAGTAAATAAATAAAATCTTAAAAAAAAAAAAAAATCCTAAAGGGCAAGACTCAGTTCTGGTTTCAGGCATGGGTTACATTTTTTATTTACTCTGATTTCAAAAAGAGAGTGGCCCTGAGGTTTTCAAGATTATTCTTCACTAAGAGCTTTGTTAAGAGAGTCATAACATATATGCACAATTTCTCAAACAAGGAATTTAGCCTGCTTGATCTTATTATTGTAAAAAATAAAATATTTAGTCTTATCACCTTCAACATATTGCATGCCTGTTTGTTTCTATTTTATTTATTTCTGTTTCTTTAAATATTCCTTTTAATTCACACTCTTTTCCAATAAAAAATAGAATACTATATATTATAAATTACTGTATAAGAATGCAATAAATTAATATATCATTATATTATCTCAGGGCTAAAGAAGAAAAGAAAGATGGCATAACAGGGATAGGATGAAATGGGACTATTTGGGAGCAAGACTGACCATGATTTGGGTTCAGTCAGGCTTGAATTTGAACATTTATCCTTTCATTTTTCAGGCTGTTACCTATAAGGAAATCAAATTTTCTTGGTTTCAATTCCATAATTTTTAAAGTGGAATAATGCTTATTTGTGATGAAGGCATTTTAGTACCTTGACACTTATTGAATAGACTCAAAAATTGAGATTTTTTTTTTTTAATTGAGTATTATGGGAATACCATAGAATGAAAACAAGTTGGGAGCAAAAGAAAGAAGGAAGTGAGTAATTCCCCAGATCTGGTGTGAGAGGGAAGGTTAAAAGAGGGAAAAAATGTAAAAATACAAGAAGGGACTCTACTAAGAAACCTCACTTCTGTCCATGGGTCTTACACTGCTCATAAAACAAAGACAAAACCCAAAACAGAATTCTATTCTGCTCCAAAGAATGCCTAGTCTTCCCATTTAGTGTTTGCAGTGTTACAATATGCCTGATCTCTCAGTACCTTTCACTGAACTCTTGTTAAACTATTTTCTTTGCTAAAATATGATATAGGCCATCTGCCTTCTCTTACTCTCTCCTTCCATTCCCCCCGCCCTCACCCCCAAATGATAAAAATCCTAAAAGGACAGCAGAATAAGATAAGTTTCCATGCAATTTTGGAATATGTACACTGATAATCTGATGGCTTTGTAACTGAAGTCGTCCTCTGAACCATCCATGGCGGTGACAGCTTAACCTGACCCTTTCAGCAGAGCAGTGTTCTTCCTGATCAAGCCCAATGCAGATTTTTTTTCCTGGGCATGTGGAAAAGACTGCTTTTACTGTTATGTAGATAAGGATTTAAGAGTGGCCTTAAGTACTCCTTCTTTTATATGTTTAATCCAATAGAACCATTAATAAACAATGGAAACTTCTGGAACATTTGTTTTTTCCTTGATTTCTATTTAATTTTGCCAAATTGCCATTCTTCTCTTTGATGTGGTATTTATGCCTTTGGGTCCTACAAACAAAGAAGAAACTTTTCATGTCTGTCTTTCTGCTTTTCAGTACTGTTTATCCTCTTCTGTTGACTCTACATCTTTTTTATTTCCCAGGTGATATTCTAAAGACTTAATTGTGTTTACTAAAGTTTGCATGTCTTACATTCTAAAAATGATTTTCCTAGAGTTTTCATTTGCAATGTGGCCTTTACTCTGATTCTTCATCTGGATGTTCTTTTATCTTTGTACTACCCTACAGACAGGTGCCAGCTTATTTTCCCCTTAAGGATAAGTAGAATGAAACATATTAATCCAGTGACTTCTATACATTCAAGTTAGAACAGACAGACATTCTCCTATCAAAACATCCTTCGAATAATGCTATTAAAGCAAAGTTAAATGTTGTTCATTTTTTACTTAGTGTTTTCTTTTTTTTTCATATTCTCTGAAAACAATATATCTCCAAAGAATGCCAAAGGTTTTTATACAGCATCAAAACCATTTTTAAATGAATTTCCACAATATTTTACCTTTAGTTAACATGATTTATGTTTGATGATTAGTAACTTTATTTTAAGATTTTATTTATTTGACAGAAAGAAACACAGCCAGAGAGGGAACACAAGCAGAGGGAGTGAGAGAGGGAGAAGCAGGCTTCCCGCTGAGCAGGAAGCCAGATGTGGGACTCGATCCTGGGTCTCCATGATCATGACCTGAGCCTAAAGCAGTTGCTTAACCAACTGAGCCACCCAGGTGCCCCGATGACTAGTAATTTTAAGTGATAAACATACCTATCCTTTATAAAAATGTCTGTATTCTTAGAACCAGAGTACTTCCAAGGTTACATAGAAAGTGTTAACATAGTTAATATTTGTCCTGGCTCTATAGATCACAATTTTCCTATAATTGATGGAATTTTGTGCATGACACTTTAAAAAACATATGAAGATAAATTTTAAAGGCCATCTTGCTTTGTAATTTATTCAAAAGTTATAAATTGTGGGGCATAGGAATTGTTATGAGACCAAAATATTGCTATGGACTTATCATTACCCCATCATCACCCTCTTCATTCCCAAAGATTTGAAAAACTGATTCAGAAAATGGAAGAAGTGTTTATTTAGTAATAATCCTGAGATACAATGTTTCAAAATGAATTAGCAGCTTCATGACCTTGAGTTAAGGCTAAAATGAGTATAACCTCAGCAGATCATGAGATATTTCTTAGAACTGACTGAAACATCCAACTATTATTAAATATTTAGAAAGTTCCTACTCTATGTCAAGCCCTGGGGCTAGCTATATAGGAGAGAATGGATGAACAATGTTATTGAAGACAAACTTTACAGGAAATATATATTAAAGCTAAATATAATTTTTAGAATATCCTACTTCAAGCCTGACCAATTAAATTATTTACTAAAGGAAGCAGTGAGCTCCTCCAGCTTTATACCTCTTTTTTATTGCACTTAAAAATGTAAATATATACTCAAAAATTGTACTTTATCTTTTAGGTTGTATATCTACAGTTAATTTATGCTCTATCAAATAGAAATGACATTTTTTCAGTGTGTCTGATGCAGTGTGGTTTAAAGTTTTCTTATCTTATAGACAGTTAAAATAATGGAAATGATGCCAAAAAAAAAAAAATAGGTTCCAAGACAAGAATTTAAAATCACATTGAAACTTTCTAAAAAAAAAAAAAATCTTTTAACAAAGGACAAAGGTTTTTTCTCTGGAACTTGATTTGCAAATACTCAAAATCAATTACAGTTCTGAGGAAAATACTTTCTCACTATGTTTATTTTTACAATAAAATCCTGCAAATGTATGGCTTTAGCATTGGAAGTAATGAAAACATGTTTTTTTAAATATAATATTTTTGGAGCAATTTCATGTTTACAGAAAAAATTGAGCAGAGAATACAGGGAGTTCCCAAATCCCTCCTTCTCTTTCCCCACATGATTTAGCCTACGATTAACAATATTGATACATTGTTTTAATTAAAATCTATGATTTATATTAGGATTCACTTTTCATACTGTATAGCTTCTTGGTTTGGCTAACACACTGTTATGCAGTCATCATTGCAGTGAAATATAGAATAGTTTCACTGTATTATTGATTCCTGCCCCTGAACAATTGGTGACCACTGACTTTTTTACTGTCACAGTCTTGCCTTTCCTGGAATGCCATATAGTTGGAATCATACATATAGTAGTAAGTAACTTTTCAGACTGGCTTCTTTCACTCAGAACTATGCATTTAAGCTTCCTCCATGTCTTTCGTGATTCGATAGTTTGTTTCTTTCTTTATTGCTGCATAATATTCCATTATATGCACACACCACAGTTTGTTCATCCACTCACCTATTTAAGAATATTTGGGGGGCGCCTGGGTGGCTCAGCTGGTTAAGCGACTGCCTTCGTCTCAGGTCATGATCCCGGAGACCCGGGATCGAGCCCCACATCAGGCTCCCTGCTCAGCAGGAAGCCTGCTTCTCCCTCTTTCACTCCCCCTGCTTGTGTTCCCTCTCTGGCTGTGTTTCTCTCTGTCAAATAAATTAAAAAAAAAAAATCTTAAAAAAATAAAAAAATAAAATAAATAAAATAAATTAAAAAAAAAAAAAGAATATTTGGTAGTTTCTGGGGTGCCTGGGTCGATCAGTTGGTTTAAAGGACTGCCTTCGGCTCAGGTCATGATCCCGGAGACTCAGGATCGAGTCCCACATTGGGCTCCCTGCTCGGCAGGAAGCCTGCTTCTCCCTCTCTCACTCCCCCTGCTTGTGTTTCCTCTCTGGCTGTGTTTCTCTCTGTCAAATAAATAAAATCTTAAAAAAAAAATTAAAGAATATTTGGTAGTTTCTAATTTTTGTCAGTTCAGAGATGGAGAGAGTTGATCCCTCCTGCTTTATATCTCTTGCAATGAAGAATGCAAATATATGCTTAATATCATATTGTTTATATTTTAAGCTCTTTATGTATTTTGTTTGTGCTCATTCACATGGAAAAGGCATTTACTTTTTTTCAGAAGCTATATGCATGTGTATTGTGAATAGAGCTGCTTTTTAAAACATGCATGTGAAGTTTTTACATGGACATAACTTGTCACTTCATTTGAATACCAAGGAGCATGATTGTTGGCTCAAATAATGAACCTATGTTTAATATTATATGAAAGTATAATCTGGCTCTACCTCTTTCCTGTCAATCTGCAATGAACAAGAATTGTTACTGTTACACTTATTCACCAGCATTTGGGGCTGAATTTGAGATTATCTCAGTTTGAGAAACATATCTCAGTGTTTGAGATTTCAGCCATTCTAATAGATTTATACTGGTATCTTGATGTCTTTTTTTTTTTTTTTAATTTTATTTATTTGACAGAAAGAAACACAGCTAGAGAGGGAAAACAAGCGGGGGGAGTGAGAGTTGCGGGACTCGATCCACGGAGTCCAGGATCATGACCAGAAGTTTAATGACTAAGCCACCCAGGCACCTTTGAAGTCATTTTAATTTGTAATTTCCTAGTCACATCAGACATTGAAAATTTCTTCATATGCTTATTGTTGTTTATATATGTTCTTTAGTTAGTTTCTTTAGGACTTTACTTTTTAAATTATTTTTTATTTTTCAACTTTAAGATTTGCTTGCATATATTTAACACTTGTTTTTTATCTGATTTGTGTTTTGCAAACATTTTCTCCCAGTCTGTGGCTTCTCTTTTTTTTCTTTTATCAAGTATGTTCTGCAGAACAGAAGATCTTGAATTTTAATGAAGTTCATCTTAACATTTTTTTTCCTTCATGGATTGTGTTATTTTTGTGTGTGTTTCATTTAAAAAGACATCGCCAAATCCAAGATCACTGAGATTTTCTTCTACACCATCTTCTGAAAGTTTTATAGTTTTGTTTTTCTCATTTTTCTATGATACATTTGTAGATCATTTTTCTGAAAAGTTGAATGTCTATGTTTTAAGGTATCATTCCACATTTGGATGTCTCCTTATTCCAAGACCATTTGTTGAAAAGATTATCCTTTCTTCATAGAGTTGCCTCTGCTTCTCTGTCAAAGATCAGATAATTATATTTGGGTGGGTCTATTTAGGGTTCTTTATTTTCTTTCATTCATCTATTTGCTCATTCTTTCACCAGTAACACACTGTCTTGATTACTGTAAGTCTATATTAAGACTTGAAGTCAGGTAGTATCCAGACCCTGCTACTTTAATTTTATTGTTATTATTTTCTTTAATATTTTTGTGCCATTTTGGATCTTTTGATTTTATCTGTGCCTTAGATCAATTAATAACCTACAAATAGCATGTTGAAATTTTTACAAGGGTTGCATTGGATCTATTGATCAGGTAATGGAATGACTGATATCTTAGTATTAGATTTTCTTATCCATGAACTTGAACCACATCTACATTATTAGGATCTTTGATTTCTTTCATCAGAATTTTTCATTTTTCTAATAGTAGACATTGCACATATGTTGTTAAATTTAAGTCTTTGTTTTTTTCTTTCTTCTTTCTTTCCTTCATTTTTCTTCTGCTTTTTTTTTTTTTTTTGGCACTAATGTAAATGATGTGTCTTTAGTTTCAAATCCTATTCTTCATTGCTTGTGTATATCCTTATACATGGATATTAGTTTTTGCATATTACCCTTATAACCTAAAAACTTGCTATAATTACTATGTAGTTCTAGGAGGGTTCTTTGTTTATTTATTCTTATTTTTACTTTCTCTTATTTGGGATTTTTCTGAATAAATCATCATATTGACTGTGAACAAAGAAGTTTTATTAATTCTTTCTAGCTCTTCACTATTAAGGGTAATGTGAGCGATAGGTTTTTAGTTGTTCTTTATCAAGATGAGAATGTTCCCCATTCCTAGTTTTTTTAAGAGTATTTATTATGAATAGGTATATATTTTGTCAAACGAGTTTTTGTACCTATTGATATGGTTATATCATTATTTTTCTAATTTATCTATTGATGTAATGGGTTATCTTAATTGATTCCTGAAAGTTTAACAAGCTGTACATTCCTGAAAAAAATCCTACTTGGGAGATTTTTTTTTATAAGATAACAAATGCTATTATCATTATTTCTCCATTTTATTGTTAGCTTGTTAATTTTTGACACTTAGAATGTGTTAAAGTTCACTACCAAATAAACTTATGTGTATAGGTATGTATATCCTCTCAAAAACCATTATCACTCTGTTAAATGAAAAGGAAGTAGCTAGAAGCTAATCTGTCATGATGTTAAATTCAAGGATAGAGCTTCCATGCTGACTTCTTTTTTTTCCAAAAACTTATTTTTTTTTAATGCTGAAAAGACTTTAAAGACTTACATGTGTAATGGTTCTTTGAAAATGAAAGTTGAAAGTAATAGAATAAATATATCATTGTCTTATGAGAATACTTCCTTATGTTAAGAAGTGATTACAAAAAGGAAAGATCTGGGAGGCCTCCTGGGATGTGATACTGCATACTTTCCTTCCTGCTTCTTATTTGTCAGTCATTTATTAGACTTTGTGCTTCACTCTTTTGAAATCGTGCTCTCTCCCTGCACTGCTTGTAATCACAGAAGAGCTGCCATCTAAGTGAATAAATAGTTTCTCTCCCAGGTGATTAATGAAAAACCATAAATCCTCTTAGCCACTGATGAATAGTAACAGATGCTTCACATCTTGTGGCATCAGAGTATTAGAGAAGACCACTAGTTCAAAGAAACTGGACCATTAAACACATATGCCTGAAGCCAGAAGCATGCATTCTAATATTTATGGATCCTAAAGAGATGCCTAACTCTGAGATATATATTATTACTCTGCAATAGTTTTGTATTGATAAAATGCCTTTGGAGAAAATTGCATTGGAAAGGTCAATAAGAATAAATGTAGCCTAGTTTTTTAATTTTTTTCCTAGAGTTGTGAGACACTTAATTAAAACAGTTAGTGTCCAGCAGCACAATATCTCAGATCAACATGGAAACAAACACCCTGTAGACGAGGTGATGAGCAACTAGATGGGATTTTTTTGAGGTTCAACAACCAACCATAACTCTTGTGTTTGCTGTGGTCATATTCATACTGCTTTTTAGGAAGATATGAAGTCAGTTTGAATTTGGACTTCCTGAAATATTAAGTAAGAAGAAAAAATAAAAAGAATCTACCCAGCTAGGCTGGGTGGGAAAGCAGACACTCATTTACTATTATCGTTATAATGTACTTGCCAGATAATTATGTCTAAGCCAATTAGAAGATATTAATCTACCCTTAGGTTCAATGATATCTATCCTGAGTTAGGAAGTATCACATGCTGTAACTTTCCACAGACATATTCTAATAGTCCAGTATGTGAAAACATTGAGTTGTGTGACTACAAAGCATATGCCTTCTTCACTACTTTTTATTATCAAATTCAGTTATATGGATCATGGTTGATAGTACGTGATTAAGTCCTTTGATAGTGGCAAGCTATTGAGGATATTTCTTTTTTGCAAAGAGAAAGTGAAAATGTTTAATTTACAGTTTTGAAGATAATTCTAGGTGGGTTGTGGAAAGCAGAATGAGTTACTGAGAAAGTAAAATGATATGAGTATAAGTATGAATACAAATAAGTATGAATACAAATATAAGTAAATATGAGTACAAATAAACATGTTTCTTACGTGTTTACAAATTGATTAAAATCATTATGCTCAATATCAATTTGATAAGTTAATTTTAGTAGACTACAATTCAAAGTGTACCAAGTTATATCACTATTTGCATTTGGGTATAACTTATTACTAAATGATCCAGGACTGTGCTGAATCACAACAATCATTGCTTCTTAATTTTGACAGTATTCTGTGTTCTATTCTCACAGTATATAGGGCTGGCTTACATAACCAGTAGGGTGTTGAGGAAATAACAATATGTGGTTGCCAAGGCTAGGTTATAAAAGACATTGTGGTTTACACCTTTCTGTCTGGGGTGAGTTGTTGTGAGGTAGCCAGCTTTCATGGCATGAGGACCCTTCAGTTTTGCCATAGAAAGATCTCACTGCAAAGAACTGTGGCCTTCTGCCAACACCCAGAAGGGTGAGCCATGTAGGAAGTTGATCATCCAGTCACAGACAGATCTTCTAAGTCCATACTTGGAGTCAAGCCTAATGAGACACCCTGAGCCAGAGCTGTTTTTGAATTCCTGACCCGTAGAAACAATGAGTGATACCTACTTATCATTTTAAGCTTCTAAGTTTTCAGATAACTTGCTGAGCAGCAGTGGAAAACGCATACCTTTAAGCAAATAGTTGCATGAAAATGATAGTAGAACTGCGACTCTGGTCTTACTCTCAATTTCATGTGAGCTAGATAATTATTGTTTTATTGAATTGTGTTGATATTTTTTCTAAAATATATCTGCTGAATACATTTCTAGGATAATGGGAAGAGGATTTGGGACATGTCAAGTGCTTAATCATAAAATCTACGTTACTTAGAATGGCATAATAACATTTGGGCTCAGCTCACTTAACACCATTTTTGGTTGCTCACAAGTTTCTTCCTTTTTTTTGTAGTTGCTCATAATTTTCTTTCTAAGATATCCTTATTTTCTTACCATGTGATAAAATACCGTTTTGCTCTTTCAGAGGAAACCATATGTTACTTATTCATTGAATTTTTGCTGAATTTTCATGATAAAATTAATATATACTATTTTCTTTTCCTAAAGAAATGTTCTTATGCTGTTTTTTCTTTATAATTTCATTCTTATTTAACTATTCATTAAAGAATATATATCAAGGCAAGCAATCACTATTATCCATATATCATAGTAGCTAGCTTACGACTGACATTCGATAAATATTGATAATAATTATAATAGATGCTACCTATTAAGCTCTACCCAGCAGACATGATGTTAAGTACTTATATACATTACTCATTATATAGTCATGATAGCCTCTTACTCAACAGAAAGCATGGTTATTATTCCAGATTTAGAGATAAGGGAACTGAAGATTCTAACTAGTAACCCGTTGCCCAGAATTACTCATCTAGTATATAGGAAACATGAGTTCATCTTGGGTATAAATTATGTTCCAAAGCTGGCTTTCCAAAAATGTGAAAATTAAGGGTTTTAAATTTTTTTTATATTTTGGAATTTGGACATCAATTTTTGTCAGGTTTCTGTGCCTAATGAAAACTTCCTGAAAATTAAAATTTTAATTTGTTTATTCATTCTACACACATGCATCCAGTGTCTATTATGTGCCATAACATACGTTGATTTTTGGAAATAAAACAGTGAGCAAAAAAATAAGTAATCTGACTACCTCATTGTCTGCTGGGGAGAAAGGCTTTAATCAAGAAGTGCATGAATAAGTATAAATTTGTTAATTGTGGTAAGTGTTTGAAAAGGGTATATAATAATAAAGTACAGGGGCGCCTGGGTGGCTCAGTTGGTTGAGTGACTGCCTTCGGCTCAGGTCATGGTCCTGGAGACCCAGGTTCGAGTCCCACATTGGGCTCCCTGCTTGGCGGGAGGCCTCCTTCTCCCTCTCTCACTCCTCCTGCTTGTGTTCCCTCTCTGGCTGTGTTTCTCTCTGTCAAATAAATAAAATCTTTAAAAAAAATAATAAGTGAGTACATACACCCAATAATTTTTCTGGGATGGAACATCAGGCAAAGCTGAGCTTAGAACTAACATATGAGTTTACATTATCCACTCAAAGAGAGAAGAGTCATTGCTGGCAGAGATATCATCATGTGTAAACTGTCTGAGGGTTATAGATCAAGACTTCTGGTCACACTGGAGAAGGAGGAGGGGTTTTGTTCAGTCTGATTCATTACATCTTGAAAAAAAAGTAAAATAATTAACCTTTGAAACCACTGTTGTCAAAGGAGATTTTTGAAAAGGTTATTGTAAATGTCATGTAGAAATAAGAGTGATATAAATGAAGCAACAGAGGGCCAAGGTCATGTTACAAAAAAAAGAGCTTAGACACACCGGAAATGACATTTTTTTTTTTTAAAAAGTCTAACTCCAGAAATTTCTCCTTTAGAATTTAACAGATTGTAGCAAACTACTGAAAGTTATTGTTTTATAGAATCATAGGGTCCAAATAAAAAGGCAAATATATTTATTTAATTATTGAAGTGTTTCATTTTAATAGCTATAACAAATTTTAAAAGTTTAAGGAAACTTTTTGCAATTATTTTTAATTTTTTAAAATTTTGAATGTGCCATTTTATTTTATTTTATTTTATTTTAATTGTTTTATTGTATTTTCAAATTTTTGGGTGGCTCAGCTGTTGAGCTCTGCCGTCAGCTCAGGTCATGATCCTGGAGTCCTGGAATCCAGTCTGGCATTGGATTCCCTACAGGGTGGAAGGCCTGCTTCTCCTTCTCTCACTTCCCCTGCTTATGTTCCCACTCTAGCTGATTTCTCTCTGTCAAATACATAAATAAAATCTTAAAAAAATAACTGAAAAATAAATAAATCCAGTTAGTTAACATACACTGTAATATTAGTTTCAGGTGTAGAATTTAGTGATTCACTATTTACATACAATACCCAGTGCTTATCACAAGTGCCTTCCTTATACCCATAATCCACCCAGCACATCCCCCTGGCCACCTCTCCTCCAGCAACTGTCAGTTTATTCTCTATAGTTAAAGCTGTTTTCGGGGCTCCTGGGTGGCTCAGTTAGTTAAGCAACTGCCTTCGGCTCAGGTCATGATCCGGGAGACCACGGATCCAGTCCCACATGGGGCTCCCTGCTCAGCGGGAAGCCTGCTTCACCCTCTCTCACTCCCCCTGCTTGTGTTCCCTTTCTGGCTGTGTTTCTCTGTGTCAAATAAATAAAATCTTAAAAAAAAATTAAAAAATTTAAAAAAAAGCTGTTTTCTTGTTTGCCTCTCTTTTTTTCTTCCCCTTTGTTGATTCGTTTTCTTTCTTAAATTCCACATATGAGTGAAATCATATGGTATTTGTCTTTCTTGGACTGACTTATTTTACTTATTATACTCTGTAGCTCCATCCACGACATTGCAAATGGCAAGAGGTCATTCTTTTTTATGGCTGAGTGATTCTGTTTTATTTCTGTTTTATATATACATACCATATTTTCTTTATCCATTCATCAGTTGATGGACATTTGGGCTCTATAAACTTCAGGGAAAATAGATTTTTCTTTTTTTTTTCTTCCTTCCTTTCTCTCTCTCTCTCTCTTTTTTTTTTTTTTTTTTTTAAGATTTTGTTTATTTTGACAGGGAGAAACACAGCCAGAGAGGGAACACAAGCAGGGGGAGTGAGAGAGGGAGAAGCAGGCTTCCTGCCCAGCAGGGAGCCTAATGCAGGACTCCATCCAGAGTCTCCAGGATCATGACCTGAGCTGAAGGCAGTCGCTTAACCAACTGAGACACCCAGGCGTCCCTCTTTCTTTCTTTCTAAGTAGGATCTATATCCAGTGTGGGTCTTCAACTCATGATCCCAATACCCAGAGTCACAGGCTCTACCAAAAAAGGCAGCCAGGCGCCACAGTTTTTTGTAATTATTTTAAAGGCATAGATTTTAGAGATTTTAGCTAAGAAATTAAAAATTATACTGATCTGTATATCCAATGAACTTATAAGTAAATTTGGAATTAAGTTTTATTTAGTATTCTTCTAATGGCTCCATAATCACAGGATATTTGACTTATTCAAATCGTAAAGGATCACTTATATTTAAAGCACTTTATGTGCTGTTGGGGTTAAAAATGAATTGTCATTTCAGGTAGCAAGAAAACTAGAAACCATTAAAAGCCAAGAACATGAAATTTAAATCAACTTAGAATTACATCAAATAAACCTTGAAAATAAGCCTCTTAACAGAAGGACACAATGCACAGAATAGAAGCTACTGCTATAAAAATGAAATTTAAAAATCAGAAGGTATCTCTGGTTCTATTCATAGCCATCATCATCCTTTAAGAGTGGTAATGATATCCCAAGATTCATGTCAGCACTATTAATTTATGGTGCTATAATGAATATAAGTAACTTTTCAATTTATAGTATCAAAAATTTTCAGTGGATGTGGTGCTTTTATTATGGGATTTTTAAATAAAGAATTGAAATAACTTTAGTAGGAAATAGTAATCAATTGCAGAAAAAAAGCATTATGCTCAGTGAATACAAAAAAATCATAATAATTATTAGGTACAATACTTATTAGCATTTTTCTACATCTGCTAACTGGAACATTTAAAAACAGTCTTCACATACATATTCTAATCCAGATGACTTTTCAAAGTTTTTTTTTTGTTGTTGTTGTTTGTTTTGTTTTGTGTTGTTTTGTTTTTATTTGCTTGATTTTTCCTGACAATATATGACATTTACTTAGGATGTTTCTCTAAATAACCAGATGATTACTTAAAAACTTAATTGAAAAGAACAATAAAATAAAACAAAACTTAACCCAATTTTATTCTGAAAAGGAAAGTTTGTTGATTAAAGATATGTTTTAAGTGTCTACTATAATTTGTCACTTAGAAATATGCAAAATATTTGGACCCAGGTACAAAATTAAAATATTCCAAAGTAGTCTAAAAGCAAATTCATTGTAAAACAGATAAAGTTAGGATTTTACACAGTAACAAGACAAATTATAGCAAATTTAATAAAGATATATGAAAATCTCCTCATATCATGTTTTTAGAGCTTTAATGTCCCTACACTACAAAAACTACAAAATAAAGCAAGAAAAAAAGATATACTTAACTATGTTTTTGTAATTCAATAGGTAGCTATTTCAGTATAGTATTAATATTTTATAATGTGTTAGAATACAGTAAATTAATCATATTTATATATAAAGCTTAACTATTTGTGGCTGATTTTTTTAATCAAATTTACTATTTACTTCTTGTAGATAATCCCTTTTTTTTTCATTTTTTCTCAGTTTTTTTCTAATACATTGTTATTGCTTAGCTTTTGTTTCCAAAATATATTATTGATAATCTTATCACATGTCACTAATACCAATCTCGACATGTTAGTGAATGGTGGCTTTAACAATGTCTGGAATCATTTTTTATTTTTCTTATGTTTCACATTTTTTCCGCAGAGGACAGATGTATCAAGCAATGACAAAAAACTGAATTACAGCATAAAACTCTTTAAACTGGGGCACCTGGGTGGCTCAGTTGGTTGAGCAACTGCCTTCGGCTCAGGTCATGGTCCCGGAGACCCGGATCAAGTCCCACATCGGGCTCCCTGCTTTGCGGGAAGCCTGCTTCTCCCTCTCTCACTCCCCCTGCTTGTGTTCCCTCTCTGGCTGTGTTTCTCGCTGTCAAATAAATAAAATCTTAAAAAAACACAAAAAAACCAAAAAACCCTCTTTAAACTGCCTTTGTCCATTGACATCTTTGTTTACTTTGTCAAATCTGAATCAAACATTTGAAAAGAGCTTCAATTATACTACTCTCTCTCTCTTTCTCTAGATTTCATTTATTTATTTGACAGAGAAGAAAGAGTTCATGAAAGAGCACAAGAAAGGAGAGCTGCAGAGGGAGCCCAATGTGAGCTGGATCCCAGGATCCTAGGATGATGGGATCATGACCTGAGCCTAAGGCAGAGGATTAAGCAAATGAGACACTCAGGCACCCCTGTACTACTCTCTCACAAGACTTTTACTTCCTTCCTCCATATCCTTAGATTATTTTGTAATCCCTCCAGAATAATTTATAAATAAACACAATCATGTATATAGATAGCACCTCAAAAACAAAAGAATGAGTACATATTTACTTCCCTGCTATGAGCTTTAACAATCTATAATTCTATAATTCTATAATTTCTCAAAGTTTAAAAATAATGAATAATTTAATGAAAGCTTTATTATTTTTTAATTATTATTATTTAAAAGTCGTATTTACTCTTGGATAATTAATGAATAATTTATTTCACATTGTATTCAGAGACTCAAAAACTGACTCCTCCCAACTTTCCAGATTCACCCTGATTATTCCTTATTCTTTAGACAAAGTGACCTATTGATATTCCTCTGAACATTTTATGCACATCCCCATATTGTATCTTTCGTTAATGCTACCTCTGTCTCTAAAACACTCAGGCCATGACTTCTTTTCTCAATGAATCTTGCCTCAATGTCCTCAATAATCTTCAGTAGACACTAGTATATACAGCTATTTTTTTTTTTTTTTTTTTTTTTTAAGAGACAGAGAGAAACATAGCCAGAGAGGGAACACAAGCAGGGGAAGTGGGAGAGGGAGAGGCAGGCTGAGCAGGCCAATGATGCAGAGCTCAATTCAGGGACTGCAGGATCATGACCTGAGCTGAAGGCAGATCAGTAATAACTGAGCCACCCAGGCGCCCTGTGCTAAGTTATTCTTATAAAATGAAATGCTATTGGAAGCATTCATTTCATTATTTTAAAAACATTTTATACCTTATAATGCTTAGTCCTATAGTTTGCACTCAGTAAAATGAGCTGGATCTATGGAACTTATAAACTCCAATTAAAATATTTTAATCAAATTTGCACAACCCTGGAAATATTCAAATGTCAGGAAATACCTATAGAAAAATTAATTCTGTTCCATAATCACTCTTCCAACTTCTAGGAATTCCTTATCTAAATAAGTTGGTGATCAATTGGCTTTACTAACTCATAAAGACATGTTCTTTTCAAAGCAAATTGTTGCATTGCAAATATTATCTCATTTATGATCTGAGTACTTGCTGGAAGTTTCTTAGGTTCTTCTTAATAGAATTCAGGAGGTTCTTGGTTAAATTGAATTACTGAAACAGATGCTGTTGTTGAAATCCAAGTTAGGAAGCCTAATTCTTGCATAGAGGGTAAGCCTGTCATAAACAAGTCTTCTAGCAACACCTTCCAGATTTCCTTTCCTTGGATACATAGGGTTCTAAGTGCCCAGGAGGGAATAGCTTCAATATATGTGTGAGGACTATTTCAGGAAATAAGTATATTCACTAATACATACTCATAATTACCTCCAATGGTGCTAATCTTTTGACACCATCCAAAGACTGAATCCTTAAATGTTCATTGCCTCAGTCCTTATTGACCAATGCCAGCTCTAAAAGAAAAACAGAAATGGAAAAACCCATGTATACAGAGCAATAGTGTCTTCTAATAGTGAAGAAAATGTTGCTTAAATAAAATATAAATGAGGTAGAATAGTATACACTAGATGTATATATTACTTAAGAGTTTTGCTTTGATTTCAAAATTTAAATATATATGAGGCATTAAATCTTATTCATCACAACACTGGTCATTATCAAAATGACATTTTCTTTATAAGCTCTCCTCCGGTTAAAAGACATTATAGGGGCACCTGGGTGGCTCAGTAGGTTAAGCATCAGTCTCTTGATTTCCACTCAGATCATGATCTCTGGGATATGAGCACTAACCATGTGTGGGCTCCACACTCAGAATGGGGTCTGCTTGGAATTCTTTCTCCCTCTGCCCCACCCCCTGCTCATGCTCTCCCTCTCTCTCTCAATAAATAAATAAAATATATTTTTTAAAAAGGTATTATAATATTTAACAATTCTTTTTTTTTTTCCTTCTTAGAGAGGGGAGTAGGGGCAGAGGGAGAGGGAGAGAGAGAATCTTAATCAGGCTTCATGCACAGGATGGATCCTGACAAGGGGCTCAAGCTCATGACCCTGAGATCATGACCTAAGCCAAAATCAGGAGATAGTCACTTTACCAACTGAGCCACCTACTTGCCCCTAACCTTTCTTTAATATTAGATTAGAATGTTTTGTTACCTTATGAGATTCTGTAACATTTTCAAAGTTATTAAAATAGTGTAAATTATTTTTTTTTAATTTTATAGATAAACAAAATATTTCTTCTCTTTTAAAAACATGGTTTCTCCTTGGTTACTGGATAGTTGGATACTCCATGGAAACACTTTCTATCTTACCACTCAGTATTTCCAGATATTGTCTTCTTAAACTATCCATGTATCTTGACAAAACTCTTTATAAAAAAATGGTTGATTTAAAAATCCTCACAAACTATTTATCTGTATGTTTATACCTCTTTTCTTCCCAAAGTTTTTTTTTTTTTATCTTTATAGCACATGCAACTCTAGATAAGAGGAAAAATAAGAAGATCAAACATAAAACAGTCAATGGCAGTTTTATTAGCAGCTAAGATTTTGTCTTTGTTTATAAAATTGATGCTATGAACCAAAATTAAGTTGGAGGGAATAGACTGACTTAATCCAACAATGTTTCTTTCTTGTCAAAATAATGAATGATTGGAGGTCCCTTTATACTGCAGCTCACCTAAAATCAGTTTGTGAGACTTCTTATAATACACTATTTAAACATTCAGGAATTTAAATTCTGGCTATAAATGATTTTTGAAATGATAATAGAAAGGTCCCTAAAATTCCATGGATTGAATGAAGGAAATCCTGACATTCATCTTCATTTTTTCTGAGATCTTCTGTGTAATTTAAGCAATATACTCTATCATTTCTTTGCTTTTTTCTTAGATTTTTAAATGTCCTATGTCTAATTAGCATCATAAAAATGATTGCAAAATTAACTATCCTTAAAAATCACCAAATTTTGTTAATTACCTATGTATCATTCTTCCCAGACAAGACACTGATCTATGTTCATTTAATTTTTCTAACCAATAATCGTTCTATGAATGGGATCTACAAATAAGATCCTCATAATCTTCATATATCAGTTAATAACTTCACACTACTTATAATTGAATTACAAATGGTTGAGTCTTCAAAAAATTTTGAGACCTCCAACAATTAAATGCTTTTATTTTTATTCTATTTGATGTTTTATTGCTGTATGTGTGACTCATGAGCTAGAGAGACAATAACAAAAAAAATTCTTTTGAGAGGATTAACTACCGGAGATGAAACACTAGCTAGCTCTAGACCAATTCATGCTTCCTTTGAACTTAATACTAATTACACAATTACATGTCATTGCATTATTATTTTACTAAATTTCAAAGCAAAAAGACTGATTATCAGAGAAGTTAATTTTCAAGTGAAGAGGTCAAGGTCCTGTAATTAGTTTCCTGTAGACTTCTATTCCTCCAGGGTTAAAAAAAGTATTGTAGAAGGAAAAAAAATCAGCTAAAGAAACTCAAATATAGTGTGCCCCTTTAATCCGGAACTCTACAGAGAGTAGTAGGAACACAGAAAAGGCAGTATTAACTGTAAACAAAAGCAATAGGAAATTGTTTGGTGAACTATGATCCTGTAGTAAAACTGAAGTCTAATCACATCCGGATACATTATAAGATATGGTTTTGGGCATTACGTCATCTTGAATCCTTTAGGCATCAGTAGTAATATGTTTTTGGGCCTGTGAGCTGCATAAATGTAATTATTAATTTTATTTTGAGATTATTTTACATGTTTCTATACATTAACACATATATGCATGTACTTTATTGCTAGATGTTTCAACACAAACAAGCAGAGGGAGTGAAAGAGGGAGAAGCAGGCTTCCGGCCGAGCAGGGAGCCCAATATGAGGCTCAATCCCAAGACTGCAGATGTCACCCAGGCACCCCCAAAATCTTTTTTAAAGGAATGAGTTATTTAGAAAAGCATACACACTAATTTATTTATTTTTTTTGATTTTAAATTTTATTTTTTTTCACTGTTCCAAGATTCATTATTTATTCCCCACACCCAGTGCTCCATGCAATATGTGCCCTCAATACCCACCACCAGTCTCACCCATCCCCCTCCCCTCTCCCTTCCAAAACCTTTAGTTTGTTTCTCAGAGTCCATAGTCTCTCATGCTTCATCTTCCCCTCTGATTTACCCCAATTCACTTTTCCTTTACTTCTCCTAATGTCCTCTGTGTTATTCCTTATGCTCCACAAGTAAGTGAAACCATATGATACTTGACTTTCTCTGCTTGGCTTATTTCACTCAGCATAATCTACTACAGTCCTATCCAACAAAAGTTGGGTATTCATCCTTTCTGATGGAGATGTAATATTGCATTGTATATATCGACTATAGCTCCTTTAGACATTTGTCTGTTGGAACACATCTTGGCTCTTTCCACAGTTTGGTGATTGTGGCCACTGCTGCTATGAGCATTGGGTGCATATGGCCCTTCTTTTCACTACATCTGTATATTTGGGGTAAATGCCCATAGTGCAATTGCAGGGTCATAGGGTAGCTCTCTTTTTAATTTCTTAAGGAATCTCCACACTGTTTTTCAAAGTGGCTGCACCAACTTGCATTCTCACCAACAGTGTAAGAGGGTTCCCCTTTCTCCACATCCTTTCCAACAAACACTTCTCTAAAGAAGACATACAAATGGCTAACAGACACATGAAAAAATGTTCATCATCATTAGCCATCAGGGAAATTCAAATCAAAACTGCATTGAAAAAAAAAAACTGCATTGAGATACCACCTTATACCAGTTAGAATGGTGAAAATTAACAGGTTATGAAACAAGTGTTGGAGAGGATGTGGAGAAAGGGGAACCCTCTTACACACTAATTTGAAGTAAGATGATAAGATATTATGTTGCCTTTATCCTTTTGAGTAGAAAAGGGATAAGAATTGCATTTAAAAAATCTTTTTCTTTCAACTTCCCAACTTTGTGTATTTTTTTACTTAATTCGATTTTAATTTGTATAAAACTACTGTATCCTTCAAAAGAAATGCATTTTCAATATTGAGGTCAGCCTATGCATATGGTAAACAAAACAAAACAAAAACACTTGTCACTTTTACTGTAAACAGTATTATGACAAAGGGCATATGTAAATGATTGTAGGTTAAGGGTACTATGGGAAGAGATAAAGAAAGAATGAAATTATCTTCTTTAAATGGAAAATAAAGTTAAGAATGAGATGTGTTAGGGAGGAATATTAGAGTTGAAAACAAATAGGATTTCCCAACAATTAGAGCTAGTGAATTCTTAATGTGAGTTAAAAAATGAATATTTACATGTTACTGAAGTGTTTCAAAGTCCCTTTACCTAGAGTGCTTCAATGAGTCTTCAGAAATTTTAAAATTATTAGAACATTATTATTCTCTTTCATTTTAAAAATAGGAGATATGAATTTCATGGAATTTAACTGCTTTTCATAAATTTATCCCAATCTCTTTTCCATTGCTACCATACAAGAGTCTCTAAACCTTTCTGAAAATGTGCAAGCAGAGGATTTATTTTATATGTGTTAATGAACCATAAAATCAGCTCTGAAAAACAAGTTAAATAAGTGGCTTAAGGTCACATGGAGATAAAATTGAAAGTCATATCTTTCTGAACTCATATCTTTCTAGTATCACATCATCATAGTTTTGTAGACAGAATTATTGACTTGAATAGTCACTAGGCTAGATGTTCTTGGAGTTCCCATCCATTCAAATTGCTAGATATATCATTTTATAATTATTTACCAGTTTAAGAAGATTGAATTGAATTAATTGAATTATCAATGATCCAGGCACATCTTATAGAAGGTGATTTTTCCACTATTTATATGAACAAGAAATAGTATCTTAGCTAAAAATTAGATGGAACATTAAAATACAAGAGTGATTTTAAAACGTTTTCAAGATTTGATAAGCCATGGTTCTTTAGTATCACTGTGACTGTACAAAGCACATGTCTCTTAACTGAATTATCCTGAACAAACTTATCTTTTAAATTATTGTGTCAAGTAAGGTTTGGGTATTGAATTTTTTATATGATTTTAGATAGCCAATGGCTTGCTCTTTCCAAAGTGTCTTCTCTGGAAGATGGCTGCTTTATTATTGTATCTGAAATTCCATGTACTAAAGCTTCATATGATTTTCAATTGATAAGCCTCTTAAAATGCTCACATCTTGATGTGGCTACTACTGAGAGAACTTATTTTGTTCTAGTTTGGAGATGACAGCAATGATTCAAAGAGAAAGGTCATTATACTCAGTGAGAAAAATAAAAGAGTAGAGTGCATGGCCCAAGGGAAGGCAGAGCATGATTCCTTGTGGAGCTCTCACAAGTATTTGGCCATAGGAGGTTAAAGATCATATTATGGGCAAGAGAAAGGAAGCATAAGGTATGGAAAAGGACCAAGAATACCCAGGAGGACCAAGGAGGCAGGAACCAAACAACACCTTTATCCAATCTCTCACGCTCCTTCTTTCCATCCTCTAGTTATAACCTTTTATGAATTGATCTCTGTAAACTGTATTCCATTTTTGTTTCTAATACCACTTAGCAATTGTTTCATGAGTGTTGCTGAAACTGCCATAGAAGATTAGAGAGGAAAGTTTTAGTATTCCTACATCTTCTGAGGCAGATGATGAATGAAAGATATAGACTTTTTAAAAGTGGCAGAGAATCTACTTTCACAGTGTATGTGGGAGGGCTATGGAGGTGGAGCTTGACCTGCATACTCTTATAACCAGCAGGTACATAATGCAAGACTTGCATGCCTTTGCCTGCCAGTCCCACAGCATGGAAGACAGAATAAAACTGTGACAGCATAATATTTGGAAGGTTGAGAAAACATGACCTCCTTCTTGATGAAGGTGCTTGAGCATTGCCTAGAATAGGCTTATAAATGTGTGAAACAGGCAATTGAGTTAAAAATCCAAAAGAATTAAGGAAATAGATTTTATAAATGAAAACCAAGCTTTTCATTATAAAGCAAACTTTGTTGTTTATTCTTAATTACCTGCATTAATTAAATTTTTTTTAAATAAGGCAAATTTATTACTGTGTTCTCATAGATTTCATAAATATAATGCTGAAAATTTGAATGTCGAAAAATCTTTATTGAAGTGATTCACCAGGGTCCAGAATGCGTGTTTTTCAATACTTCTTTTTGAAAAATAAAGTATAAACAAACATATGGAGGCTTCAAATCTTTCAAATATCAAAGATTACTATGTATATTGATAAGTTTAAGGCCTGAGTAGAAGTTAAATGAACATACTCAAAATTAAAACAGTATGATAAGTGTGATGAGAGCATGTGTTTACAAATGTGAACAATGTGGTGTTTAACTCATTCAAATGACATGGTATCACATTTCGAAATGTTTTTCTAAGATCACTGTGAGATGAGACATGTTAAGATAGTAGAAGCTGGAAGGATCCAAGTCAGGGAAATCTGAACTTGAGCAGTACTATGGGTTTCATTCTGGGCATATCTTTGTGAACCTCATTTATTGATGGGTAAAATGGGGATAATAGTATTACTTGTAGGTTTCATATGAGGGTTAAACTGAATGTGCATAAAGCACATAAAATTGAGTATGGGTGTCTGGTAGGCAAATACTAAATTTTATATAACTTTATTATTTATATAAAGTAGTGTGTATAATGCAGATCTTCTAAAATGCGGTCCAAAGGACCACTTTTGGGAAAAGCCCAGTTAAGCTTAGTTTTATATCTATATTCAACACTCCTATAGCTTTAGATAATTCAGACCCAGTGATAATAATCTTTATAACTTGACATTTTTCTTTCTTAAATGTTATGTTCTCTCAGACACGAAATAATGCATAATATTAATGGTACTCAAATGTGAAAATAAACACTAACATTAGTTATGTTGTAAATAAAGAACCTTTTAAATTGTATGTGATTTTAAAATCCATCATCTTGTACTTTCAACAAATAGACATTGACATACAAAAAAATGAATCTAGATTCAGACATTACACCTTTCACAAAAATGAACTCAAAATATATGATAGGCCTAACTATAAAACTAAAACTATGAAACTGCTTGTTAGAAAATAACAAGACAAAATCAGGGGACCTGAAATATAATGGTAACTTTATAGATACCATCAAAAGCATGATCTATTAAAATATTTGATAAGCTAGATTTCATTAAAATTAAAAACTTCTGCTCTATAAAATATACTGTTAAGAGAATGAAAAGACAAGCCACAGACTAGGAGTAATATTTGCCAAAAAAAAAAAAAAAAAGAAAAAGAAAAACACATCTGATTAAGGTCTGTTATCCAAAATATATAGAAAACTCTTAAAACTCAACATCAGGAAAAGAATATGATTAAAAAAATAGGTCAAAGGACTTAACAGACCCTTCACCAAAGAATATATAACGATGGAAACTATGTTCCAAAACATGCTTTACATCATATGTCATAAGGGAAATACACATTAAAACAATAACGAGATGCCATTACACAACTATTAGAAAGGCCAAAGCCTGAACATTCGCAATACCAAATACTGGGGAGAATGTGGAACAACCGAAACTCTCATTGCTGATGAGAATGCAAAATGGTATAGCCACTTTCGAAGACAATTTGACAGTTTCTTACAAAACTAAACAAATCTTATTATATGATCCAGCAACTGTGCTATTTGGTAATTACCCAAATGAGTAAAAAACTTACAGTCACATAAAAACCAACATACATATGTTATAGCAGCTTTATTTATAATTGCTGACACTTGGAAATACCATACTGTCCTTCAGTAGGGAAATGGAAAAATAAACTGTGGTATATCCAGATAATGGAATATACTTCATCACTAAAAAGAAATAAGGTATCAAGCCATGAAAAACCATGGAGGAAACTTAAATGTGTATTACTCAATGAAAGAAGCTATTCTGAAAATATTGTATACTGTGTGATTTCAATTCTATGACTTTCTGGAAAAGGCAAACTATGGATGGAGACAGTAAAAAGATCAGTGATTGTTGGTGGGCGGGAGAATTAAACAAAGCAGAGGATTTTCAGGGAAAATATGCACTGTGTTACTGTAATGTTGGATACATATCATACTAGTGGATACATGTCATTATACATTTGTCAAAATTTATAGAATGCACAGCATCTTCAGTGAATTCTAATGTAAACTATGGAGTTTGGGTGGTAACTATGAAACAGTAGACTCATCAACTTCAATAACTGTAACACTCTAGTAGGGAATGTTGATAGCAGAGGTGGCTGGTTTTCTGTGGGACCAGGAGGTGTGTGGGAACTATATTTTCTGATCCATTTTGTGGTGAAGCTAAAAATGCCCTAAGAGTGAAGTTTATTTAAAAAGGAAAAAAAAAAATCACCACATTATAAAGCTTTTTCTCTAAGATTCAAATGATCCATTCACTCAAATGATGATCTTTATTTTAACTTACAAACAATACCAAGGGGATAAGTCATGGCAGAGGTCTTAAAAATGGAATAATAAAATTATCTGACACCATAATCCCAATTTGTAAGATAATGCTAACAGTATTTAAATTACATGTTCATATATGACATTTTTAATTAACACAATATATCATGAGAACTATGTGTATTGTCTTTGTCAATGTTTGATTCTATGAAGTAGAAATTAAATTCTTACTAAAATATAGACTATTGATAAATAGTGATTAATCTGAATTTGAAAAAAAACTGCACAATGAGTTTCTGTCTGCAAGATATATATTTTGCTCAATATACTAAGTCATTTAGTATTTTTCTAGCTGTATCCAGATTGTGCTTATATCTCATCTTGAACAATCTACAGTTACATAATATATGTCTAACGTTACTGAAATGTCCGATTTTTCTTTCAATAAAATGTTTAGGAAAAGAGTGTCCTACCCAAATATAAAAGGAAAAAACATACATTTGCTACATCTCCATACAGGCCTAAGAATATTCATGGTAATGATTGGCAGTCTGGTGAAGACCATTGCCTTGATAATTAAACAAAACACAATAAAATAACAACACCAACAGCAAGACAGGGTTCCGATTCTGATCCTGTTACTTTTACTAGTTATATAATGCAAGACAACTCTTTTAACTCCTTCATTTGTAAAAATTAAAAAAAAAATAGATAAACTAGAAGTTTATGATGTGCTGGTATCTGAGAATTGTGTTTGCTGTATTATTATGCAATGTCTTCCTCAAATATATACCTCCCTAGGCAAAATACTTCAGAATGCTAGGAACAGGCTGAAAGTGTGCCTATGAAAATCTTAATTGATGAAATAATATGTACCATTTAAACGGATCTTTTTCTTCTAGAATTATGACTTCTCTGAACTCTGTTGTTAATTTCTTATTCTACCATGTATTACTATATTAACTTATGGCAGCTATGAATCATAAAATATAGTAACAGGGGTTTATATGTCCTTGGATCATTTACTCCACCAAGTAATGGGATGAAAATATATTTAACTTCCATTCACTAATGGTGATTTTATCAGTGGTAACACTGAATTTAAAATTGAATACATTAATTTGGGCAAGAAAATGATTTATTTTGTGGGGCAACAAGATGATGTATTCTGTGTGAAGCATCTGTTTAAGTCCATCTAAACCGCCAAATATGATGACATGGCAATTAAATGACCAGAGATTTTATACTAAATAAGTAAGTCAAAATATCTTACTGATCCATAGATAACCAGTTTTCTAGCTGATAGAATCTAAGATATGTAGGAGGCAATATCTATTTGTGGAAGGTCAGGTCTTCTGCTTTCTGTGTCTTAAAATTATGGGACAAACATACTCTATTTAAAAAGTGTATAATTTTAAATTATTTTAATTGGAAATACATGAATGCGTGCTGTGTGTGTGCAATTTATTGTTTTGAATTGTTTCTATTCTTCATTCACTAATCTGCTGAAAGACGTTTACTAACAGAAGGGTATTTGTCTATTTGATTATGCTTTCAAAGCAGCTAGAAGAGAATTCTGCATGTGGCCATCTTCTCTATGTTATATATACATAAGAATAAATGTATATATAATCAACATGAATTCAGCTTTTAAAATCTAGTTGTGTTCTATAAAACAGAAACTGGTGTATATTCCATATCATAAGGAAAGTTGTTAAGCAGTATAGTTTTAATATAACTCATTACAATTTAAGAATAAACTGGTGTATCCAACTTTTAATTTGAGACATTGTCATGGTTATAAACCTCAGGGAATGTTTGGGCAAATATCTGTTTCAGGAGGTATGGAATTAAAAATGCAAAAAGGACTATTATTTTTAATCACTTATGCATTCCTTATCAATGAGATCATTCTTGATATGGATGCCCAGATAGATAGGATCATTCCTCCTGAGACAGACTTGTAATTGTCTCCTTTCCTATGAAAACCAAGCTTTATAATACCCCATCTCCTCAAGAAAAAACTGTAGCCACTCATGCCTGTATCACAAAAATGATCAGGGAAAAGAATAGAGAGGAATCCTTAAATTCATTATAGAAACATTTCTTAATTACTGGGAGATCTAAATCTCTCTTCCCAAATAACATTTTATGTATATGGATAATTTTCTTTTCATGTAGAGAATAGTCTCCAATAATAATTATGTAGAAAGTCTTATATATGGTGAATTTGGCGAGATGTCTTTAGATATTTTTATGTTTGTGTTTGTTTATATTTTTTAAAATGTTTATTGTCAAACAAATCTGCAAGCTATTAGCATCCATCTTGTTTTAGAAATACTTTGTTTATATAATAGTTACATAGAAAAATAAAAAAACAAAATAACTTAGAAAAGATAAAGTACAAAATAAATTACATGTATATTAAGACTCTCATTTTATTATATTTTTTAAAGTTGAATTCTAATGACAAGGGGACACTCATATCACATTTTTTTCAATCCAAGATCAAAGCCTAAGTCTTTTAAATTAATTGGATGAAAGCATCAAGGCAGCCTAAAATCCATTTAACTGGTACTTCAATTTACTTACTATTAGAGAGGCAATGGCAAGCTTTCTTCCTTCATGGTATAAGAGATTGATTCAAGAAGGATAACCAGCACCACGGATACAATCCTTTCTTGTATGTATTGTAAAATTCCCATCCTAGTGTGGAAATCAATGGATGATTAACCAAAGAACATGTTCATATATTTATAGTAAGTCTTTTCATGGTAATTTAGTGACAAATAATTTGTTAAAAAAGAATAAAACAATATAGCTCTAACAGACAGAATTAAAAACTCTTGATCTGGGGGCACCTGGGTGGCACAGTCGATTGAGCCTCTAGCTCTTGCTTTCAGCTCAGGCCATGATCTCAAGTTTGTGATCTCAGAGTCCTGAGCTCAAGCCCTACATAAGACTTAGACTTAGCATGGAGTCTGCATCAGATTCTCTCTCCTTCTCCCTCTGCCCCTCCAAGTTGTGTACTTGCTCTCTCCCTCTCTCTCCCTCTTTCTCTTTCAAGTAAATAAATCTGTGAATAAATAAATTAAATAAATCAATAAATACACACATACATACATAAGATAATCTGGTATGATTATACACTAATATCACTATACTGCAAAAATTCAGGATTCAGACATGAATCAGAACTTGCACTGATACATGATGAGCAAAATATAATTGCTCTATAAATCAAGAAGAAAACTTGATTGATAATTACAAGTTTGTTTATTTATTTATTAGAATGCCTAGGTACATCGGAATAAGGCTGGGGGAACTGAATTCTGACTTAGGACTCTGAATCTCAAACAATAGGTTGAAGAAAGAAATCACATTGGCCATTTAAGAATCAGAGACTATAACAAAAAATTGTTGTAGTGGAAGTGAGAAGAAATAGGAAATGCAGGTAAAATCATCAAAGTTCAGTATTATTACAGGTCACAAGACCCGTTAAGATTAAAGATCATCACTAGCTTTTTTTCAACTGTCAACTACTTCTAATAAGGAAGCAAATCACATAAGAAAGATATCATGGTGAATGAAATATTTAAGCCTTTAAAATTTACTGCCCTTTGGGCACCTAGGTGGCTCAGTGGGTTAAAGCCTCTGCCTTCAGCTCAGGTCATGATCTCAGGATCCTGGGATTGAGACCCATATAGGGAGCCTGTTTCCTCCCCTCTCTCTGCCTGCCTCTCTGCCTACTTGTGATCTCTCTCTCTGTCAAATAACAAAATAAAATCTTTTTAAAAAATAAAATAAAATAAAATTTGCTACCCTTTGGAAACCATAATGATTTTTACATCCTTTTAAGTTGTATCCAGATTCCCACAGGATTTTAGTTTTGCAGTTATATTTAATTTGGAGGATATATTTACATGACTTCATAATTGACTCTCCTCCATCTTGAGATAAGTTGAAGAATGAATGCTATTACTTTAGGCGATTAACAATGAATAAAGATTAAAAAAAAAAATTCCTCCACCCAAAATAGAAGAATGTTCCTAAGGACATGTCTCTGTCTGAATTCATGGACCCATTCCAAGGGTCCTCCAGGCATGGGAGTTGTTAAGTCTTTCTAATACCTCTGTGTACTTGATTGGAATCAGAAAATATTGGCACATATTTTCCAGTGAATAGGAGAAGTGCAATAACATGAAATCTACTCCTGCTTTGTTCTTCTTTTAGAATGTAACTTTTAAAATCATATTTGGAGTATTTATTACTCATGACTGTGATGAATTTTTTTAGTGAATAAATATATATAGCAACCCGTGTGCACCTAGATTCCCCTTAGTGTCTCCTTAAAATGAATTTTCATTTTTGTTCTTTTCAACCTTGGGCATTAATGGCTTTCAACCTTTTAATACATAATTATTAAGTGTTTTCTATTAACATATGCAATGATTTAAAAGAAAACCTAGTGATATTACATCATAATAGACACATAATTAGTCTTCATACCAGGCAGCACAGATCCCTACTTTTATCAACAGGAAGCCTTCTTATTCAAAATCAAGGAAATAATATATGTTTTTCTAGTATTGCAGACACTTGAGTGTTGAAAACCAAAACATTTAATAGAACTTTCAGGAATCATTAAAATAGCCTTAAGTAAATTAAAGGAAGTCCTTTCTAATCTGAATTATGTTCCTTCCCAACCTTGTGCATGGATTTACATGGTGTTAGAAAACAGAGCTACCTAGATTACTTTGATTAATTCCACTTTACCTTGTAAAAATCTGCTGTATCATTTATTGTATAATAAGAAAGAAGAAAAATGAATTCCTTTCATTTATATTGAGTGGGAAAAGGATTTGCTGGAAAGGGAGAACTACTGGTCAGACATAGGTTCAGTTCCGTGTCAATCATATCCAGACACTGAATGGCCTTTTTTGCAAATGATGAACAGATGCTTCAGTGTGGATAACAAACAGAAATCCCCTCATGCATGTGCGCGAGTGCATGCATGTGTGTGTGCTAATCCTGACTTGATTGACTTACAGATTAGACTAATGGAAGAAAGTTGATTTAAAAAGAGAGTTTTCATTTTATTTTTATTGTAGTGAGCAGAATTTTTAATTTTCTTAAAAGGCACCCAAGAATAATTACCTTTGTGAACCAAAAATATACAAAACTGTACAGAATAAATAGTTCATAGAAATCTAGCTATACTTTCTCATAAAATAAAGCTACATTGTCCCACTCTTGAGGCAACTTAAACCGCTCACCCTTACACGTGCCTTTTGCTACTAATTTATGGCAACTATCAGTTTACATTAATGAAAATTTTTAAAAACACATTTTTTCCTATTTGTTTTATACCTGTGAATTATTACTTGCCACAAGAAACATATTTCTATCATGGTCATTCAAATTTACAAAGGATTAATGCTAGGAAAGATACCAAACTGAATTTATGCACTAATCATATTTACAGTTGAATATCAGTAGCATTTTAAAAATATCCCAAGAATAAGAATCAAAGTTTGAGCACAAATGACATATCTTAGTTCACAGCAGCATTGACAATAAGATTGTCCACACAAAAAATGTTCAGAAAAACCAAAAAGCTTGCTTATTCATCCACCTGAACTATTAATGACTCTTATTTTTAAATTCAGAAAGCATAGCAGTGACATTTTTCTAACCCTCAAATGTTTAGTGTTGGGCAACTCATAGCCTATATAATTCAACCTTCTATTTTTTTTTCTTTACTATTACTAGTCATAATTTTAAAGTTCCAGTTCCTTATGCCTTTACTGCAAGAAAATTAGGTGTATCTGACAATATACATTTTGTGGTATATACTGATTATATAAACCATATATTCCTTGCATATTATAACTACATATACAGGTATAACTTTTAAGTGACAAAACCCAATTCTACCTCACCCACTGGTAAAATAATTCAAGAAAATAATGGTTGCTTAAATATGCAACCTTTTTAGATGTGCAACAGGACTTTTCTGAAACACTTTTAAGTATATGGGGAAATATTACTATAATCCTTGGATGATTTACATGCAAGGATTTATTTTATTAGGGGCAGGCAAAATTGCCTGAAGACAATGCAATGGCTTCTCCCAATGATCCCTGAGTTTCTTTTTCTTCTTTTTCTCGCATAGGATTACTGCTGTGCTTTAGTTCTGATTGATGATACACACATGTAAGGCACTTATTTACAAGCACTGGACTTAAGACAGAATCACAGCCTTCTGTAAAAGCCCTTGGTCTCTCCATCTATGTTTGCTGCTCCAGGACTTCTAAGTAGTCAGGTTCAGCATGTAAGTTAGCTTTAAGTTCAAAATACTCATTTTTAGTCTGTTCCACTAATACCTTCCTTGGCCTTGAGTACATTAAAGTCTCCATTAACTTTAACTCTTCATGGGCTCCGGGATAATGTACCTCCATATCAGGCTGGAGTTGAGCAATGTTCTTTCGTAGGTATTCTGTGATTCCCAGCTGCTGAAGTTCTCTTTCTTTTTCTAAAATATTCCTATATAATGAACTGGCATCTTGAAGGGATAAAAATTCAGTTGATTGGTCTGTAGTTTTGTATTTCATATTTGACCCTGTGAGTGGTGAATGGTTTTCCCGTTCTAAAAGACTTCTTTGGAGATGTTTTGCCTCACTTCCATCTTTCTCATTCCTTTCTTCTTCCTCTTCCAAATGCTTTGGGCCAAAGGATGGACTTCTATAGACATGAACCATGGGACTCACCATGTGTTGCTCATAGAGTGATGCTGTGGGTCGTTCAGTAGTGTGATGAGTTGTTTTATGGCCATACATACTGTATTGAAGATGGACCGGACTATTGTCTCTCATCTGCTCATCTGCTTGTTTCTTTTTGTATCTTCTCCTGCGGTGGAGAACAAGAACCACTATCCCTGCAGCACAGAACACAATGGTTATGAACACAATCAGCAGCCCCAGGATTAGAACAGACAGTGGTACAGCATCAGTAAGTGATCTTAAAATAGTATCAGCCGTAGTTGTAGTTGTAGGAGTACTGACAATTACATAACTAGTTTGAGTTGGTAGGGATGGGTTATTGACTAAACCTGGGCAAAGGAGTTCACTAGTTAGTGCTTTCAATTCCTTTTTGTCCAAGTGCTCTGGAGAAGTGCAGAGGATGTCATCTGTTATTGTGTTCTTACTCAATTTTTGTAGCCATTGTTGCAATCCAACCAGGTCACAGGAGCAATCCCATGGATTGTCCTCAAGGTCGATCTGAGTCAACAAATCAAGGTCATCCAAGATATTACCTACAGGGAGATGGGTAAACTGGTTTGCTTTAAGGTTTATCCTTGTTAGGGAAATCCCTGAAAAAATATGTGGTGGTAAAACTTGTAGGAGGTTATTATTTAAATAAAGGACTTTAAGTTTAGGCATTGGGTTAAAGGTCCCTGGTAATATTTCCTTAAGTGCATTGTATTCAAGATACAAGTACTCAAGATTGTGGAGACCAAGGAACATGCCTCTACTTAACTTGGTCAGATGGTTACCATTTAGATAGAGCTTTTGCAATTTTGTTAGATTCATAAAGGATCCTTCCTCAAGAACCTCAATATGATTGTTTCCCAAGTGAAGCATTTCCAAAGTGAAGTATTCCACTAGATCAGACTTCACTAATGTATGGATAATATTCCCTGCTAGAACAAGCTTTCTAGGGTTTTGTGGAGGAGGTTTTAGATCGGATAAGCTCTCAATATTGCGCTCTTGACAGTGTACTAGAAGTCCTGATGGGGATAGTACTTTGCAGTTACAGGGAATAGGACAGTAGGGTCCTGGAAGTTGAGTGAATGGCTTTGTAATATAGGGTATCAAAACCGGGGCTTTGGTGGCTGGTTTCAAAAGGGACGTGGTCTTGGTTGACATGCGGCTATCACTTGTTGGAGACGTTACTGCCAGATGTAATGATCCTGATGGATCTTCGTGTTCTTCATACACTGGTGGAGTGGGGCAAATTGATTCCTTTTTCAGTCTGCTTAGTATACTTCCTTTGAAAAATGGAGGGCTGTTGCATACAACATCACCAATCACAGACTGTGGAGGCATGTTTTCCAGCCAAATTTTTAGCTCTAATAAGTCACAGTTACAGGTCCACTTATTGTCCTCCAATTGGAGATCTAATATCCGGCCAATGTGTTCTAAAAAACCAACATAAGGCAATGTTTGCAACTGATTTCCTCGAAGATCTAGATGGGTTAAAGGAACGAACCGAAATATGTTTGGAGGAAGACTCTCGATAGCATTGTCATTTAAAATTAACACTTTAAGTCTGTTGAGCTTGCTAAAGGCACTTGGTTCAATCACTGTAATGAAATTGTTATCTGCTTGTAGGAATTCCAAGTTTTCCAGTCCATGGAAGGTATCCTCTTTGAGAATTTCTAAAGAATTGTGATTGATACGAAGTTGCTTAAGAAGGCCAAGGCCATTAAATGCACCAGTCTCAATATCTGCAATATTGTTAAATCCAAGGTGTATTGAGATAGCGTTGGTAAGCCCAGAAAAGTCATTTGTGTGAAGCACTGTCAAGCCATTATTTAATAAACTTAGGTGGAAAGGTCGTGATGGTGGCACACTTATTTGGGATAACTTCTTGATACCCTTTTCTTCACAATTTATTAGCATTGCACCGTCCTTTTCCTCACAATTGCAAAGAGAATCACAAGAACCTCTGGCTGAGGACATTGGAGATTGGGACTGTGAAGATATACAGGCAAGGAGAGATGAATATAAGAGATGAATCCACAGCTTCATGTTGTCATGTAATGAAATTTGATTCTGTAAAACAAAATGCAACAGCAATGTATTTAGCGGGCAGGATCAGGGAGGAGATGAACCTGGTGATTACAGAATAATAGGGTTTCCTCTAAAAAGAAAACAATATATTAATTACATGGAAAATATGAATACCTTGCTACATTTACATTTTCTCTTATCTTTTTCTAATATTATGACAAGAGTGTTTTGGTTTACTTTTAACTTACACTGTGATAAAAATGTAAAATTTAGGTCAAAGAGAATTTAAAGTAATTTATCATTGGTAGTGTTCACATTTGCCAAATAAACTGCATTTTAATAGATGAGAGAAGTGCTGCTTAACTAGACCATTAATAGCTTGATATGAGGCAAAGGTGCATGTTTGTAAAGACCTTGATTCCTTTTTTTTTTTTTGTAACCACAAAGTTGATGACTCTAAGGCTGAGGGATTACAGTATAAGACAAATACGTGATATTAGCCAGAAGCAGAGAAAATGGTAGGGCATGCAAAAATGTTAGAAAAAGTTAGAAAAAAAATGTACATATATATCTGTGTATGCACATATGTATACATAATGCATTTCCCTTATTTATTTATATTTTTTAACTGAATGTCATAATATACCATCCAATAACTGTGCCTGTGTTTTAACTTGCTTTGATTTTGGCTCTATACTTATTTTATTACACATTTAAAAACCTTGAGGAAAATAAATCTCTGGACATGTAAGAAAGTAGATCACTGTAGAAAGAAATTTGTTTTAACTATGCTGTCCAGGGAAGTTTGTATATGCTTAATTGTACTAGATATATATGGTTAAGAGTGCCTGCTAAAATTTCACTTGTCACACTCTCTACTGAATTTCTAAAAGAGGATATTTCCTGCTCCTTTTAAATCCTTTTATGAATAAGTTTAATATAAACCCAAAGAAGAAAAACCGGCTTTAAAACACATGTTTAGCTATTATAAAAGAATAAAACAATGCCTCACATAAACTTCTAACAAATGACTTTCTAATGAGGTCTTGGGACTTTAGCTTTAGGGAACTGAATGTCATCACATAATTAAGCAGTGGATCTCCTTTATTATAAGCCTTAAAGCCACAGTGAACTCTGAAATAAACTGCACTATACTAAAGCATTTGAGGGTATTTCTAATTTGGTAAATAAAAAAATAATGACAGCTCAGGATAACAACATCACATATTCCAACTCCTTAAAAATTTAAGATATGTATCTGAAATAGCAATTCTTTAAAAAGATCCTAACTCAGAGATGACAGCACTGACAAGATAAATACATATAACTCTAATGCATTTAATTGCATTTCTTTTCTTTAGTATACATTTAATTTATATAAACTAAATTGAAAGGTGAATAAACACCATAGCTCAAAACTCTTCAACTTTTCCAAGCGGTATCTGCTTTTACTTATTTTTTAATGGAATGTGAACAAGAACTTTGAATCTACCTAAAATTCACAATCGGACAGATGCAACAAATCAGAAAGAACATCCCCAAACTCAATCAATAATCCTGAAAAAAAAATTGATCCCATGAAAATACATTATTTTATTGAAAACATGTAGAGTATGAAGTTTCTGAATGGTAAAAGGCAACTGAAGAAATAAAACAGTATAGTGCCTTTCTATATAAAGGAAAAGTTAGCAGACTGAATTTTTCCAAAGGGAAACTGATTTTTAAAAAGCTCTGAATCTATATTTAGAATCCAACAGCTTGTAGTTAGAGTCTTCAACTTGTGGATTAGCTTCCACAAACACTAAGAGTACTTTTTCATAGATTACTAAGAAAAAATATGATTCATTTCACCAGACACAGCATCTTGAGAAAATAGTAAATAACTTCCAGATGATAATTTCTAGTTATTGTTTAAATCTTATACTCATCTTATGTTCTTCAAAATGTCCTAGGGAACAGTTTCAGATCTTTTCAGAGATGCACACAAATTTGAAGACAGATTCCGTATGGATAACATCTGATCCAATGTGAAAGAGGTCAAAAATCTCCATTTACATATTTTCAGAAAATATGTATTTTCAAGCCAGGAAATAATAAAAGTAGCATACAAAATACCAAGAATCTGTTAACATTCTGCTTATATTTTAAATTCAACAACGGTGTTTGGAGGTGATCTTTCCTTCAGAAAGCACACATACATAGTTTCCAACAACAAACTGCATGCTATGCAAGGAATAGTGGCATCTTATTTTATTTGTTCTTCTGTAGAGCCAGCTGTTGGATTGTCTGCTGCTCAGAGAAAACAGGCATCTGCTACAGCATTAGTTGTGCCAATGAGTAAGAATGAAACTGGATAGCTTTTAATGCAAAGTTATTTTTTTAAAGGGCAAACATACAAATTCAATCACTTTAAGATAATGCAAAGATAGGTATTAGAAAAGCCTAGAGACATTCATCTTACCTGTAAAGCAGAGACTCTTCCTGACGTTATCTGTAATGCACAGCTGGAAGAGACGGTCAAAGTAAATTCAATTTCTTTATTAAAAAAGAAAACACCAGCCACCACGTACTTTCTTCTCAAATATCACTTTTTGGCAGGTCCCATTGCTTCATCAACTTAAAAAGCTCTGCTCAAAGACTAAATGCTGAGCAGTTCATTGAAAATATTTCAGACAGAGTACATACTAGATCATCATGAAGCAGTTGCCTTTTCTCCCCAATTAAAATTCACGGCATACTTCACAGCTATGCTGACTTTTTTGCATATAGTTAACCATTTGCAAGCTGCCGAATGCAGTAAATAAACAAGATGTTTCACAGAGCTGGGACTGATCACTCTTGCTTTCTTAGGTTGTAGATCCAAGCTGCAGCAGTGTTCTCTTTCCTCCCTTTCTAGTCTTTCTTGTTAGCTCACTTTGTTATTAGTCAGATTGCCAAGGGCTGGGAGGTAGGCGTAAATAAAGAGACTTCTTGGCTTTTGACTCAGCCTTTAAGCCCTTCCCCAGCAGAGCGCTTTACTCAGCCAGTGTCATTTTAACACAAGAGACAGCTCCACCTTGGGACTGCTCAACTCCTCCTCTTTCTGCAAATGGCCTTTCCACTCCCTTTTAATACCAAAGAGAGTGCAAGTAAATTTTGATGGAAATAATTATGCACTGTTTTAAATACTGTATAATTTTTTGTGTTGGATAGCACGCTAAATAATTCATTATGCTAAATTCTCAGCCAGCCCAGGACTGATCCCTTTGCACACATGCGTGCAGCAAAATTGTCAGCATACCCCCTGTAGAGCCCTGGCTTCAGGTTTTGTTTTGCTATGTGTTTTCCTGGTATTTGTGGTTGCAACGGTGAGCTAGTTTTTTAAAACGTTAATGTGAACTACTTTCCTGCCACATTTGCCTTTTAATACACACCATTGAAATGTCTTTTAAAGCCTCACATCAGAGACTCCAAGTCATATAATTCATTATTTCTTTCCCTACAACTAATGTTCAGTAATGAGACCAGACATGAGGTTCTTTTGCAGGGAAGATAATATTTATTTGGAATGGAAATATGATTACTTTTAAAACTATATGCAAGAATCTTTATTACAGATGGTTGTCATTAATCGAACACTACTTAACACTCTCAAAAATCTAAAATGATGTCTCTTCAGGTGAAATGAAACAAGTTCAATGAGTATGTAGAAATTACAATATCCAGATTTTTATGGCCCTAGCTGGAGAAAGCATCTTTTTCCCTAAAAAGTTTCTATTTAAAAAGCTACTTGTTTCTTCAACTCTCAAAAGTTTCTGAGTCACCCCTAATAAAACTCTCAACTGTCAGATTCCTTCTTTCTTTCCCCAAATGCCTGTGTTTTAAACATCATTCCTCTTTACCTGCGTTCTAAGTACCTGAACTTTTTCATATCCAAAATGAATACACTAGATGCTATTATTTATTCATTTTGAAATATTCTAGGTTTAGAAACACCCTTGACTGTAGGCTCTAGACGCTGTGTCATAGTAGGTGTCATTTCAGAAAAAAAAAAAAAAGTTACTGTTATAAAAGAGGTTTTATGTAGGTTAAATCACCAAAATGGGACAATATCAAATCAGGTTATTATTTAATGATTGTCTGCAGTTATGCCCTCAAATTCATAAAGTTTTCATATCCTTAGCATGGAATGATTGCTTTAAAAGATAGGGATTTTGAAGTAGTTTTTAATATTCTCACATTCCTTTATATTATATTCTATCACTTATTATGTTCCTCATTTATTGTAATGACACTGTGTTTTAAGAGAAAATAGAGATAATGATACAGATAAGGGGAGATTAGAGGTTAGAAAGGGTAAGGAATGAGAGACTAAAGGAAATAAGAGAAAATCAAGGTAAGGAATTAATCTCAGACACAATTTGCTGCTAGCTGATAGCCAGGTTGCATTAACTTACATCAACTAATGATTTAGAAAGGTGGTGACAAAATTGACTTAGAATCAATGGGAAAACAAGGAAGTAGAATGACTTCCCTTCTAGCGCTGTACACATAATTCCCCAAATGTGTTCCTTTTGGTTTTGGAAGTGAGGCCACAAGAGAAATGTTCTGGAAGTCTGTGGAGGAAGAGTGTTTCAAACACACATATGGACAAATAGAACTAAATTCCCTGTAGACTGACACCGGTTTCTCTCATTTCCTCCAATCTGAGTATGTGTCTATTTTATCCATAATAGGCACCTAGAACATATTTCAAATTATTTATGAGCCTTTTAAAATAATCATTATTGTTTACTTTTTCTCTAAGTTTTGGGTGGGAACACAATGAATGTCTAGGTAAAGAATTGTTTGAGAAGTATTCTATAACTTTTAACTGGTTCAAAGGAATGGTATTGATAAGGAATTACTCAGCATTATCTTAAACTCAATAGAAAATATATAATAGTACACTGAAAATGGTTATGGCTAAATCTACTCTTCTCTATATTTTGTTAACTGTAATTCCTCATTTATTTCACTAAGTCAATAATTCTGCCATTCCTTCCAAAATCTTATGGCAGAACATGTTACTAATTGTCAAACAACATTTAAAAATATTTTTAAATTTCCAATTGTTATGTGGAAAAATACTTTCTCCATGTAGCTTTCCCCAAATTCCAATAATAAACTCATTAAGTGATCATAATAAATACTAGATTTTATTAATCTTTCCACATAATTTACCCCCCAGTGACTTCGTATTGGAAAGTGTTAAAATGTCAGCAATTATTTTTAAGCAAATACTCTACCTTAGGTCTCATTGCGACCCCTAACTGTTTTTTGGCATGTGCATCTTCAAGGGCAAATGCAAAGTATTCTAATTACAATGAGTACAAAGAATACCAAGTAGTCAGAAGACATAAACCTACCTCTGTTAGTCATTTTAGAGCACCAGCACATACAGCGCACGGTTATGATACCAGGGCTCAGGAGAATGCCTTCTCTTCTCTGCTGATGTGGA
This sequence comes from Spilogale gracilis, assembly GCA_004023965.1. Lineage (NCBI taxonomy): Eukaryota > Metazoa > Chordata > Mammalia > Carnivora > Mephitidae > Spilogale > Spilogale gracilis. The sequence goes on from PITA01003770.1 coordinate 67,432, forward strand.
GGGCAGAAGGGAGTCAGAGGGTAGGGGATCATTTTATATATCTAGTGGTGACAAAGATCAGATGGAAGGATGTTCTATGAAATTTGTTGGACTGATAATGCATGTGGGTTAAACAGAATAACAAGACCAACATTAAGTACTGGAAAAAGGAAAGGAAAAATAATAACAATGGAAGAGGTTGATTCATGCTGTATAGGACAAGCTCTACATCAGGGCATCTGCCCATCTTTTTCAGTGCCACATTTAAGTCGTAAAATAAATCTGGAAGCCTTGAAGAGAGCTCTTTGCACCATCTGTGGTGCAGACTGAGGCCTATTTACACATTCGGAAGGTCGAGACTATAACCCTTAGTGACCCTTTATGAAATATAATAGTGTAGATGGATTTTACATATTTATTGATTTTATTCATTTAAGAAATATTTAACACAAAAATAATCCTAAATTAGTGTCATTTGAAAGTAGGTATACAATTATTTTAAAAAGTACTCAAAACAAAGTCTTGAGAAACAACATTCCTATGGGCTCTGTACTGTCAGGGAATTACACTGAAGCTCATGCTATTAAAATTCACTATTACAGATATTAGCAAAAAACATCTAAATTCATAGAAATGTAGAAAACTTGTGCAGTAGTTTTACAAATATTAACAGACATGTTTCTTGTTTCTAATTTCAAGTCAAATTTTTGTTTAAAATTGTATATATTTTTGAAAATGGGTATGTTCCATTATAAGGCCATTGTTTTTTTTTTTTTTTTTTTTCATAAGGCCATTGTTTTAAAAGATTTTATTTATTTTATTTGAGAGAGAGGGAGAGCAGAGAGAGAGAGCGTGGTGAGTGCAGAGAGGGAGAAGCAGACTCCCTGCTGAGCAGACAGTACAATGTGGGGCTCATCCTCAGACCTCGAGATCATGACCTGAGCTGAAGGCAGATGCTTAATGACTGAGCCACCCTGGGTCACCCCTCATTATAAGACGTTAAAGATATTCAAAAGAAATAAGAAAAGTTAAATCCACTAACAACCCCAGAGCTTAAATCTAACCAAATATTTCTTATTTTGTATTCCTTTCCTGTTCATTGTATATAACTGTAACAGCTCTTATAAAATTTTATGAAGTCTTTAAAGATAATAATGGCGTAAGATCTACTTAAAATATATAATTGGATTTATTTACATAAATTCTATTCATAGGGCACCTGGGTTGCTCAGTGGTTAAGGCCTCTGCCTTTGGCTCAGGTCATGATCTCAGGGTCCTGGGATCAAGGCGCGCATCAGGCTCTCTGCTCAGCAGGGAGCCTGCTTCCTCCTCTCTCTCTGCCTGCCTCTCTGCCTACTTGTGATCTCTCTCTGTCAAATAAATAAAATCTTTAAAAAAAAATTCTATTCATAGAAAATGACAAAGAATGTTGTCTTTTATCTTTCATGATACTATGCTATACAGTAATCGTTGAAATCACTTCTCAAATCTTTTTTTTTTAGATTGTATTTATTTATTTATTTATTTATTTATTTATTTATTTATTTATTTATTTTTATTTGACAGAGAGACAGCTAAAGAGGGAACACAAGCAGGGGGAGTGAAAGAGGGAGAAGCAGGTCTCCCACTGAGCAGGGAGCCGGCTGTGGGGCTGGACACCAGGACTCCTGGATCATGACCTGAGCTGAAGGCAGACCCTTAATGACTGAGCTAGTCAGGTGCCCCAGGATTCTCAAATCCTGAACGTAGGGTTCTCTTTCATGTTTCACTGGAGGAAAAGCCTGAAACATTACCATCATTACTATATTTTGGTTCTGTCAGAGTCAGAGCATAATGATTATGGATACCTTATCTTATGACAATAACATGAAATTTAACAAAAGGAACTTGACCTTTGTATAAAGAAGAATAGAAAAATTTCTCATCTTTTAGTAATAACCCATCTTTGTACATGAGAAGGATATTTGCATATATTCATAAATAATGACTTCATTGAGGGATGTTAAATTATTTTAAATTTTTTAATCCTATAATTGTGACATTTAACCAGTTTTCTAGATATGTAAGTTTTATTTAATTCAATGCATTATTTCAGTAACATTAATATCATGTGTATATTATGTTTTAAGATCATTTGTATGCAGATGGTCTCCACATAGTGAAATGAAAATAAATTTTTTTTTACTTAAGATTGATTAGTTGACACAGAAATTTAAGTACCAAACTTCACAGTGAAAAGTCTATCTTAGAGAGAGTTTACATGATAGAGATAAGATTTTATAAATCACATATAAATTGGTGTTTAGGAAACTTGCCTTTTGCATTGACTCTTTAATAGTTTAATTTGTTATTTAAATCTTAAGTTTCCTGCATGCTCAATTTGATCTGACAGCAAAGTCAGAAAACTAATAATGCAATTGCCTTATTCTAAGAGAGTTCTTACATTTATATTTCCTGTTTTAATTTGAAATCTCTTGACACAAAGGAACTTATTTTCTTATACCATTATTTAACCTGACACAACCTAAACTAAACAAAACAAAAACTTTCTCCTGGAAACTTGGATTATAAGTTCCTTGTCTTCATGTAAAGTGTATTTGTGATTTCATAAAATTATCTACTTCATATGGATAACTAAGAAGACTTTTTAAAAATTATTAAAAAGAAAAACAACTAAAAATGTTGATGAATGCTTTACAATGAATAATAAGCAGTATGCACGAGAACAAGGTCCAGTGTAATAATGGGAGACTGTGATTTACTTTGATTGTAAAGACTCCCCTAGGGGAGGTTATTATCTACTTCCTATTTTTTCTATAATACTATAGAGTGAGTTGCATATAGGAAACACTCAAATAAGTAGTTATTCAAGTTGAATCCATTCTTTGTATGTTCTCACTATCTTCTAATCTTAGGATAGTTACTTGTTCCTAGGAATGTATATTATATATTATTTTAAAAATTATTGCCCATATGACAAAAATGCAATGTTAGAGATCAAGATTGAAAATTTTTTTAAAAATTGATCTCCTGGATCTTTCCAAATATTGTTGTTTGGCAGTTATTATAACATAATCTGTGTGACTAGACCACTTTGTTAACAGATGATTAATAATGCTAGGTAAATATCACTGAATCAAATAAACATAATAGATGATCAGCTTGTGGTTCCCCTAAAGGAGATTTAAAATTTCTGATTGTCTTTCTATGCCAGTCACAATTTAGACATCAGAGCCTCTCCCTATTATCTATTGCTGTGTCATAAAGGATGCAAACTTATTTCAAATTGTTTTAATCTCATAATAGTGATATTCATCCACTTATATAAAACATGTCAGTTTCATTTTTGTTCAACATATTATTCCAATATCATTAAGCTGTGCATATCATCACCATAAATATCATGCCTATATGTATATTTATTTAGCTATGTTTTAAAATCATCTATATAGAGATGATTTCCATATTATAGAATAAAAGTAGTGTCTTTACCAATCTAGGATTGATTAGTTGACACAGAAATTTGAATACCAAGTGTTACAGTCATTTGGAAAAAAATAAATTTTTTGGTTACAATTGGATCTATATTCTGTAAAGAAAAAATTAAGAATATAAAATATGTTTGTTGAGAAATACAAGTGCATAGTCCAACAAGGGACTCAGCAATCATTTAATTATTTTATTTTGCACTATTTTTGCTTGACAACAATGGAGTTAATATAAAAATATAGTTACTGAACTATTACTGTCATCATTAAAGTATTAATATTAAATAAGAAAGTGAATAAATTATTAGTGGCAGATTTCACTGAATAATGTTGACATTTTTATTAATAGGAATCTTGCTGAAAACTCCAAAACAAAATAAGCAATGTTACATGTTGATATATAACATTTTAAAAAGTAGAATGTAACATAGAGAATAAGCTTTAGAACTGCAAATAATTTAGATACCAATATATTCTTTCAGAATCTATACTCAATGTACAAAAAATGCATTTACACCTTACCTACATGAAAATAAATATGGATATTTTTGTTAATATAATTATCCTTTTGATGACTTTACTGCATACATCCTACCTATATTAATCTCTCCTTTGAAATAATGAAGCTTCCTTGTGACATATTTCAATAATGTGTAAATCCCATATATTACAATATATATTGCATGTTTAAAAAAATAAGGGCAGTGTTATCTATAATCTTCATGTTTCCAATATTGTAATAGGATATAAACCATTGTGATATATACTAATAAATACTAACAAAATATCAACAATAATAAATTTCTAATAAAAACCAACACCTAATAATCAAATGACTATAATAAGCTATACTTGTTTAAATGGACAGATATCCTTTGTTGTTTTTTGGGGAGAGGGGAAGGAAAAGGAGTTGACAGACGAGTATGTCAAGTTAATTTTTGATGTATCACACCAAAATTCCTGGGCAATATAAAAATTCAATCCTCATAATACACTCACTTGAACTAAAGACTTTCAGTTCTCTCTGCCCTCAAACAGTAGTTAAGTTTGAAGTCACATGACTATAGTAAAACAAATATTCCTTGAAATATTTGTATTCTTTTCTTTGACTAATTGTGAACAGAGGGGCATTTATAAAAAGTATTTCCTCATTTTTATTTGCAAGTTCAACCTACTGAAACCTAAAAAAAACACTGATTTTTAGAAACCTCACAGCTTTAAACAATTATTTAGCAGTAAAACAATTTTAAAACAGCTTACCTATTTTAAGAAAGGAAGTAATTCAAGAAAGCACTTACCTGCTTTTCTTTCCTATACAAGGAAATACATGCCTTCCACAGAATATTACAAATCCTTGATACTAGTAGAAATCACTGTTTAATAATTCTTGATTTGAGGTAAGAAGAGAAACTGAAAATAAGAATTTTTAACCTTAAAGTAATCTTGAATATTTGTATAATATTAGTAAGAACTAAGAATCATTCCTAACACCTCCCAGGTTTAGAGCTTTCTCTCTCTTTTAGCTCCCTCTAGTGGATATTTTTACAACCTTAAAAGCTGGAGGGCATGCTCTGTTGAATTTTACTTTAAACATGTAGGTTTTGTGGAGCTGTTCCATTGCTGACCCATAATAATTATTACAGTGGGTTATAAGTATATTTTAAGAAAAAAAACAAATCTAAGCATTATTAGAAGCAAAGTATTACAGGTTATATCATTTGTAAGAATAAATGACAGTTTCCACTGTTACCATCTCTCATATTCTTGAAAAGTTTTATAAACATTCTTCAATTAAACCAAAGATAAAAAATAAAGAATATGCTACAGTCATTTGTTAGTGTCCAACTACCTTTTTGTAAGGTGTTTTTAATCCTTAGATTTTTAGTCAATAACAAGTAATAGTATGTTATCTACAGCTGTGAACACTCTCCATGATTATAAGGAGTGTGATCACTCTATGTAGTTACACACTTATCCTTAGAACAAACTAAGTGGCAAGTGCTATTGGAATGAGGAATCTGAAGGATAAATGTAACACATACAGTGCTACAGAGTTAGGAAGGGCAGAGTTTAGATTTTAATCCAATTCACTCTGGCTTCAGAATTTGTTTATCCAGTAGGTAAAATTGCCGCTCAGGTTAAATGTTCTCATAAAAAGACATACTTTAGGGCCCCTTGGTGGCTCAGTGGGTTGGGCCTCTGCCTTCTGCCCAGGTCGTGATCCCAGGGTCCTGGGATGGAGGCCCGCATCCAGGTCTCTGCTCAGCAGGGAGCCTGCTTCCTCCTCTCTATGTGCCTGCCTCTTTACCTACTTGTGATCTCTGTCTCTGTCAAATAAATAAATAAATAAAATCTTTAAAAAAAAAAGAAGACATACTTTATAATAAGATCAGATTTAGCCCTATATAAAACAGGACCAAATTTATAAGGAATACTTTTTTTATTAAAAATACTTATTCTAAAACAGATTTCATTCAATTTGTAAGTATTAATGACAATTGTAGGTATAATCATATGGGTTGAAACAGAGATGAATCCTTTATATGTATACATACTTAGATATATCTGAAGAACTGTGTAATTGATTGAGTGATATATATATATAACATTTGTATTGATTATATATTTATATAAATTGTGAATACCTATATATATGTATATATGTATGTGTTTGTATGTATATGTGTATGCATATGTGTGTGTGCATATATATATAAAATCATGGTTTCCTTATCATACTACATTATACTAACCATGTCCTTCTACGTTAATGAGAACAAGTTGCTATAAAGACTGATGTTAAGAGGAAATCAGTTTATGTCACATCCTACTTGTGACTGAGGGAAGAACCACTTGTGTAATACATAAATCAGAAGCTCTTTAGATCAGATTCATGTCATATGCTCTATATCCAATGAAATATGTAGTCTCTTTGACCTACAGTGGACCAGATACTCCCTAAACTAAGGTGAACCTCAGATAAGGTTTCCCAAATAGATAATCTCCCCTTTATAATATACACACCTCCCTCCATCCCACTAATTGTATCCCAGCCCAAAATAGAAACACAGGAGTATTTTACATATCAAGGACTATGCACCACCACGTACTGGTGATGGGAGTAGGCATGCACCAGATGCCTTGATTATCTAAAGAACGAATGAGGATAGGAGTGAGATATGAGAGGATATGCCCAGCAGGCATGGCAAGCAAGGATGATACTGCTTATCATCCTCCCAAGAATTTGATTTTGCTAGTCTTTATTAAAGTGTTAAGATACTATATTCTATATTATTCATGGTACTCAGCTTCATCATTGTGGCTATTAGTTATGTATTCAGTCATTTAATAAATATTTCTTGAATTCTAAAAGTAATGATAATATCAAAAACATTAATAAACATGTATTGATATTTTAAAATAAGAAATTACTGTGTTAGGCACCTACTATATTTCAATTTAAAAACATCTTCACAAACCTTATAAAAGACACAATTTTCCTGGGGCTCCTGAGTGGCTCCGTTGGTTGGGCGACTGCCTTCGGCTCAGGTCATGATCCTGGAGACCCGGGATCGAGTCTCACATCCGGCTCCCTGCTTGGCGGGAAGCCTGCTTCTCCCTCTCTCACTCCCCCTGCTGGTGTCCCCTCTTCGCTGTGTTTCTCTCTGTCAAATAAATAAAATCTTAAAAAAAAAAAAAAGACACAATATTCTTAACTTCCTCTACAGATAAGGAAAGTGAAAGTTAAGAATGAAAAATAACTTGGTAAGGGTCACATAGCTAGTAAACAACAGAATAAGGACATCCCCTCTAGTCTGGCTAAGTGTAAAAATCATGCTTTTACAGCAACAGCCAGTTCTAATAAAATATAAAATGCATAAGGTTTGAGTTATTTAATATTTAAGTCTGATAAATTTATATAAAATATCAAGTGAAATATTAGCATAATATGACTTCTTAGATTTGGTGAAAATACCTTGTTTTTTAACCATATTTTGGGAGAAACATTTCTTTGTAAAAGGCTTATCAAAGAAGATGTTGTCTCAAGAGAATTAAATTTAAAATCAAATTGGCTATAAATCACTTCGCTAAAGATGTGTACTGAAAAATACTTAAATTGTAGTTCAATATCTCCCTCTGCTGTTAGAAAACACTAATGAAAATTGTTTAGGCATATATTTTTACTTACATGATAGACTATATTTTTACATTAAAACTTGAGAATACAATAAATTTCCATAACATTTCCTCCTGTGTTTTAAAATTTTGAAAACTAGACTATATTTAAGAAAACATTTCATTTACTTGAAATGTGTAAAAGAGTAAATTTTAGACATTAAGCTTACAAAGAATAACTTGTATGATTAATTTACTCTCTTGAAATTTTATGTAAGTTGAATGGTCGTTTCAGGTAGTCAAAATGCATAACAAGTATTACATTGGAAAGAATATCTGAAAATTCTTTCTGTGTTTCCTTAAATAATAAACATGTATAGGGACAATATTTGGCAATGGAATGCTCTTCTTATTTCCTTTATAAAATTGAAATTTAAGATAAAAATATTTCAAATTTCACAGGTTTCCAGGTTAATACAATACTATAACTAAATATAATTTTTCAATAGCTACTTTAGTAAATTAATAGAATCTAAATACATTATTAACCACAACTTCCTAATCATAGAAGAAACACAAAAGAAACACAAACACAAAAAGCCCAATCATAAAACATGTGCATAAAAATATTACATTATTACCAACCATTTTCTTTTTAAGATAAGAGAAACCATAGCATAGGGATGCCAGGGTGGCTCAGTCATTAAGTGTCTGCCTTCGGCTCAGGTCATGATCCTGGAATCCTGGGATGGCGATCCAGGCCCGCATCAGGCTCCCTGCTTGGTGGGGCTGCTTCTCCCTCTCTCACTCCCCCTGCTTGCATTCCCTTGTTCCCTCTCTAGCTGTGTTTCTCTCTGTCATATAAATGCATAAAATATTTCTTAAAAAAAAAAAGAGAGTGACCACAGCATAGATATTAAAAATAACTTACCATTTTTGTATTTGCTAAGAATATTGTTTTTAGAAGCTGTTTTCTTTTCTTTTCTTTTCTTTTTTTAAGATTTTATTTATTTGACAGAGAGAAACACAGCCAGAGAGGGACCACAAGCAGGGGGAGTGAGAGAGGGAGAGGCAGGCTCCCCGCGGAGCAGGCAGCCCAATGTGGGGCTCGATCCTGGGTCTCTGGGATCATGACCTGAGCCGAAGGCAGTTGCTTAACCAACTGAGCCACCCAGGCACCCCTAGAAGCTGTTTTCTAAAAATATATTTGTGGTTGGTAGTGCTACATGGCTATCACTTAATACTTATTGTTTATGGAAATCAAAAAACAAAAACTTGAAGATTAAAGTAAGTGTAAATAAAAGTATTTTTTTAATTATTTATTTGACAAGAAGAGAGAAATAGTGAGAGAGAACACAAGCACGGGGGCAGCAGGCAGAAAGAGATGGAGAAGGAGAAGCAGGCTCCCTGCTGAGCAAGGAGCTCACTGCTGGGCTGGATGCTGGGCTTGAGCCAGGACCCTGGGATCATGACTTGAACCAAAGGTAGACGCATAACCATCTGAACCACCCAGGTGCCCCAGAAATATTAAGTACTTTTATCAAAGGAAAAAGAATATAAAAGTTAATTCAGATAAATCTGGGGAAAAATAAGAAAAGGCAGAAAGCACTTTGTAACCAATGAAATAAATTTTTCAATGAAATTAATGTTACTTATAGAAATATCCAGTTTAATGATTTAATATAATGTAGGCTTAACCTCCAACAGTTTGCTCTTATTTTTACAACTCATTATTTATTCTCCATCATCTTTGTAAAAATCTTTGTTCCTTTGAGAACTCAATAACGATCCCATACTCTTCCTTAATTCCTTCCGGTAATACAACTACCTGTCAGAGACTCACCATGTCCTCAATCTAAAGAAATGGAAACTGACTCACTGACTTCCTTTCCACTTCAAATCGTCATTCTGATGGCTATCACTATCATCCCACCTTGCACACATCTGATTCTAATTCTTCTTCAGCTATTCACTTCCATGATCACACATTATTTGTCATGTCCTCCAAATGCTACATTTTAAATCTGTGAATTCAAGGACAACACTCCTCTGTGACTTGATGGTCGATATTTCACATCAAGCTTTTCTGGGGGGAAGAAAACTTCATATATATATACACATATACATATATGTGTATGTGTATATATATATATATGTATATATATATATATATATACTATTTGCCCCCTTTTTGTGGTGTAAATACTCCCACAACAGTTAGTTGCAAGGTAATAATGCGCTACTATTGGATGGAGAGTGGTGAAAAGAAGCACACAAGCATACAGTCAAGTGCCTCCCATATACAACTCCTCTCTCTGACCATGATGGTCACTCCCATCTCCATATGCTCAAATACTCCCATCACAAGTTTTTTTTTTTTTTTTTTAACCTTATATGGATTTTTGTTTAACTTATATGATTCACTTTACCTTAACTTCATACAGGAAAATTTCCCAGCCTGCAGTTGTTTCTGGTCAGAATCTCTCCTGCTCACAGTGATTAGAGTCCTGTCTCACAAGCACATTTGTGGTCCTTACAAATTTTAAAGCCTTCATGTGTTGCACTTCAAGTTTCTAGTTATAGTGACGAGAAAAGCATGAAGGATTTCCAGAGAATTCTAGGATTAGACCTTGAAGTTGTGTGTACCATTTTTTTACCACTTACATAGGAGTTCTGGGTGGATTCAATATTGGTAAAAATTAGAAGTCATCGTGCCTTTTCTTGATTGTATGGTCCTCCAATTTGTTTTGGGTGGCAGTGGTGTTAACAATTTGTATTTTCCTTGATTGATAAGCATGTTACAGGTTTCTTTCTGATAAAACACTCCATGTTCCTATTTCACCTCAATTTGAAAGAGGGTATGATTATATGATGGTCCCTTTCAAAGAGAAAAGCTAAAAAAAGGTTTCTCTGTGGAAAAGTGTGAGAAGGAAGTGTGAGAAAGAAGAAGAGAGAAAGAAAACAAAAAATACAAAATTAAAATCATACATATCTGCTGCCTTATCTCTGCTCCTAAACCTAAGGGTTATCTTTGAAAAAAAGTTGCAGCATAATCCAAGTAAGTGCCAAATAACATGAAAACATGGAATCAATAGTGATAGACTCTTCTGGATGTGATCAAGATACACCTGTAACACTCACATTCCTACAAGTAACTGTTTCCATGCCTGTGACAGGGTAATACACATAAGAGCTTACTACCTACGTCCACACATTTGCTTATAGATTTTAAGAGGTGGCAAAGTTCTCATGCACCCCTTGGAAGGTGATTTTTAAAGTTTCAAGGTAACTTTGTGTTGTCAGTTCCTCAGTTTAAATTTCTGCCTGTGTCTTTGTTATCTGAAAAAAGAAACTTTGTTGTTGTCCTTGAATTTAGGTAGTCACATAGGTTTTTCTTATCTAGTTAGATATTGTGATCAAATTAAAAAGTGAAAAATTGTGATAATAACACATTCAATATTACAAATTTATTTGGGGAATAGAAATATTCTTCTATTGAGTCTGTTTTCCATCCTGGAGTGTGGTATATGTGCCCATTTATTCTGATAATTTAAAAAATTGTTCATCATAGTATTAGAATTATATCCATATATATTCAAATATATTCTACTGTCTAGTTTTTGTATTGGTTATTTCTGTAATAATGGGAAAATTATGTATCTTTAAGGTTTTTTTAAGATTTTATTTATTTATTTGACAGAGATGAATACAGCTACAGAGGGAACACAAGCTGGGGGAGTGAGAGAGGGAGAAGCAGGCTTCCTGCTCATGGGGCTCAATTGACTCCAGGATCATGACCTGAGCCAAAGGCAGGCGCTTAACGACTGAGCCGCCCAGACTCCTCTCTTTAAGTATTTTATCTTTAATTTACTGAACTCCTTTTGTAGTTCTAGTTTAAGTAGTATTATATATATTTTATTTCATTTCAAATGCTGCTACTTATATGTAAAACTAAGCCCAAACTCAAGTTTGGCTTGATATTTCAAAGAGGTACATGGTAGCACAAAAACATACAATTATATTTCTTTGATGTTAGACATGTATAAAATATATATTATATTTGTAATAAAAATGGGTTAATTATTAAATTTTATGAGTGCAATTTCTGACAAACTGTTAACCAACTTTCTTTTCTATGCCCTTTGATATGCCTAAAAAGCAATATCAAAGTATCAAAATTATTATATAAGTACCAAGAGATTTAATGTGTTCTTTAAAAGGCATCTGTGGAATAGACATATGCAGTGTTTGCAGTAATGGGAAAGATCAAAGAGGTATTTCCATCATATATGAAAACAGTCTATTTAGTTTACAAAAGGGAAAACATGTTGCCAAAAACCATAGCACTTGTCCATCTGTTCCTTTACTTAATGTAGAGTTTTGTCTGAAATCCTCAGATAAATCTGTTTAATTCTAAGTAATTCTAGCTTAGTAGCTTATTTCTTCATGTGAATGAATTTATCCATAAGGCAGCAATATTTAAGGCCTTCTATGTTAAAAAAAAAATCTTCCTTGGCAATCTAAGTGACAACTATAAATTAATATCGCCTTTGAGCTCTTTTATTATTGCAAATAAGAGTGGCAAAAAAATTATTTAAGAATAAATAACACTAAAAATTTATAAGTGTTTCAAAGTCAGTTTAAAAATCAGTGTACAACATCTTCTCTCCACCTCAGCATTAGACAATACACACACACACACACACACACACACACACACACACATGCAAATACACACACACACACATGCCTAAAAATCTGCACATCTATATCCCTTACCTTTGGTGTTCTTTTGTGTATTGATTTCTTGAAAGCCAGATTGTTATATTCACTACTCCTCTCTTCCCATAGTTTATTTTATGGCAATAAAAAGTATTTCTTTATCTCTTTATTTAAAAACTATTCATGGAGAAATTCATTATTGTCAGACCAAGGGGTTATATTATTTGACCTGAAAAAGTACTCCAACCTTTCTAGATTGCATAATATCAATAAAAGCAGTAAGAACATAAATATCAGCATTATAGTTAATTATAATCTTAAATGATGGTAACGAGAAAAAACTGATTTATAATATGGAAACAAAATTGAATTTGAGAATTTAAGCAAGACTCCACATAGAATTGACATTTATGCTGACATTTTGAGGAAAAAAAATGAGTCAAAAAGTGACTTAATTGCATGTACAGATTTGTGTGATATGAAAAGAATGAGATCTATATGGGATTCTGGAAGCTGCAGTCCGCACTAGCGACCATGCAGAAGGAAACTAAGATAAGACTGTGATCTATAAACATTGCAGATGAAAGATATCATATAGTCCATTTCCTTCCAACAACACAGTGAGGTGTATAACCACATCCCTTTTCATGTTCTTTTTCCCCCTAGAGCTGAAGTAGATGAAAACATATAATGAATCAGGATATAGAAAAGTACATGAACATTAACATATATATCTATAACATGCATATATAGACATACAGACAGATGGAGTTTTCTTGTAGTTTTTGTTTTAAAATTTTAGTTATGAGATAGGTACAGTAATGGAAAACTCACTAGCTTACAAAAGAATAGTTGGATCCAAATCATGTTTCTGACATATGGAGCAAGTTAAATTTACCTGTGCAGATGACTTAAACTTTTTACTTACTATTTGTAGAGAGGACTTGAGAATTTTCACTTGCCTGGTTTCCAAGTAGCCTTCTCTGTTAAGGTTTTGTTTCCCCCCCCCCAATAAGAATTATCTCCCTGTTTACATCTAAAGAGAGAGCTCCAAGTTCCAAGAAAAGACTAGGTAGAATTTAAATATCAAAGGCACAGATAAAGAAAACAAGTTCCTCCAAGAAAGACTTTTATTACCTGAGCCCAGAATTTTTACAATATACATAAGCCTTTTAATGTAAACAGGAAAAGTTTTGGGATTAGTAAAGGGAATCCGTGGGCTTTTCTGTTCCTATATACGGATTCAATTTGTCAGACAAGTTGTAAAAGTTGGCCTCAATTTGTAGGACAGGTTTTTTCAATTCCTCAGGACTTGATTTGCCGTCTGAACTGCATTCAACTATACTACTGTCAATTTGCTTCTTTGTATCAAAGACAAAGCTGTTTGTCTTTGGATTTTCTTTCTTTCTTTCTTTCTTTCTTTCTTTCTTTCTTTCTTTCTTTCTTTCTTTCTTTCTTTCTTTCTTCCTTCCTTCCTTCCTTTCTTTCTTTCTTTCTTTCTTCCTTCCTTCCTTTCTTTCTTTCTTTCTTTCTTTCTTTCTTTCTTTCTTTCTTTCTGGGTACATAGTTTTATTTTAGTTTAACAGAGAAGGCCTTTTAGAAAGTTCCTATTAAGCTCTGAATATCAGCTCCCAATTTGGCAAACTTCTGACCATATAGCTAGAGGGTCCATGGTTAAAGAACAAGGCTGACACAAAGCAAAAGTCAAGCAAGCTTTATTTCAGGCCAAGCACCCAGAATCACACTGACCAGGTCAGGGTCGTCTCTGTAGAGAGAGCGACCCTGCCCAGCCTTACAGGCTAGCTTTTATAGGGCAAAACTGCAAACCATAAACTGACTGCAGTTACGTAGCTGTCCTTGAGTTAATTTTTATCTCTATTGATCAGGATCTAGGAGGTTAAGGGGGTTCCATATGTGTTTTTTACTGACTGGGCTCCTCCACCTGGTTTGACCTGCCCTCGTTCTTCTGAGCTCTAATACCAGGAACTGACAGATTTCTGGAAGATGTGTATCATTCTGAGTCAGCAAGTTTTACCTGGTAAACAACAAAATGGCTATTTGGACAAAATGGGGTTACTCTGGCTAAGTAGGCCCTTACATTCCCCCCTTTTCTTTGTGACTGAGTCAATTCCTTGACTCTTCTATCAATTCCATGTCTTCCCGGTGGAGGGCGCTACACTGGGCCTGTAGGACCAGCATTTCACAGCTCCAATTAGTTTTTGTATGAATGACATTAGGGCATTTAAAATGCGGGGACCAAAGAGCAACGGCAGTAATAGTAAGACCAGGGGGCTGGCTACGGCCGATATTAGGAAAGTTTTCCCAGGAGACCAGTTAAACAAACTCTCGTACCAGTCTTGGGAGTTTCTGCATTGCTGTTCACGCCCATCCAATTCTTCTTTATTGCTGCAAAACTATTTTTAATAACTCATGTATGATTAACCCAAAAACAACATTCCTTTCCCAATGCTATGCAGAGTCGCCCTTTTTCTAAGAACAGCATGTTGAGCTCTCTTTTGTTCTGAAGCACCACTTCTGCTTAAGAGCTTAAAGAAGTCGGTTCGTCTCTATTTTCATGCGTGCGGCATAGATCTGCATCTACCTGGGATCCAAGGGCCTCAAAATCCGCCTCTATTTCTTTTTTTTTTAAGGCTATGGTTCCTACTGCTGTGGACCCTGCTATCCTTGCCATGACTAAGGCTGGGATAAGGATGGGAATGGCGTGTTTTGTCTTCCCTAACCCTGTAAAGTGTTGGAAGCCCTCTGGTCCCCCATAATAATCTATCTGGGGGAAAATATGGGTGGCTATACAGAGTTCATTCTAGGAAGAGTTCTGAAACAAAGCAAGATTAAGGCATGAGGTAAGTCCGGAGCTGCAAGCAAACCAGGCTCTTGGGGGGGCTTTAAGGAAGTTAGTGAAAGCAGTGGGGACCATTATAGTTTCACATAGGTCTTTTGAATTGGTAATTTTGATATATATCTCATTACAAAATCCCCATTTTCCCGATGAGGATTTTTTTTAATATAAAATACAATTCTTTTTCCCGATAGGTCCCACAATTATGTGGGGGTCATGACCATCCCCCAGTCAGAAGCTATGATTTCACAACCACATTTTGCATAGTAATAATCGACAAGCCCCCACCCTGGAGGGTCGCAGCATTGGGGCACATATAACAGCGGGCAAAGAGTAAGCAGGGGTTCACCGGAGCCAAGGCACAGGTAGTTACATTGAACCGCACAGTCTGATGTTATCAATCTGTATGACGTTTTCCACCTCCCCGATTTTGCTTGTCTAATTTCCCATCTATATTATTCTGTTTTATGATGTGACTCAGAAGCTCCCATACCATTAGGCAACAATAAAAGTAAGAATAAAATTATTGTCTTTTGAGTCTTAGCTTTAGTCCATGTTCAGCAGGGTCCATCGGCAGCGGCGTCCATCTCAGGGGGGTCGTCCACTTTTACTGCTATGGGGGTGGTCAGGATGACAGTAAATGTTCCCTTTGAATGAGGTTCCAAGTTTCCCACTTGGTAGCGGCTTATCCAAACCAAGTCTCCGGACCAGTAAGGATGCAGCCTCACCTCTTTTCCAGAGTGGGCAGCTCAGACCCCCTCCATGAGCTCCCTTTAAGACAAGACTGTGGCACCTGCAGTGACTGGATACAGACTGGTCAATCATTTCCACCAAGGCAACCTCTTGTAGCTGTGGGCGGGGAGGTCCCCCAAACTTTTATTTTATTATTTTATTTTATTTTATTTTATTTTATTTTATTTTTATTTTATTGTATTGTATTTTATTATGATTTTTTAAATTTATTTTACAGAGAGAGATCACAAGGTAGGCAGAGAGGCAGGCAAAGAGAGCAGAGGAAACAGGCTCCCTGATGAGCAGAGAGCCCGATGTGGGCCTCAATCCCAGGACCCTGAGATCATGACCTGAGCCGAAGGCAGAGGCTTTAACCCACTGAGCCACCCAGGCACCCCCAAACATTATTTTAAATGGAGTAACCTTGTTTAAATATGGTATGCACTGAGGCCCTAAGGAGGGGAGATCCATCCATCCACTGCCAGTCTGTAGAATTAACTTTATCAAGGTCTCTTTAAGAGTCTGGTTCATTGTTTCTACTTATCTGGAATTCTGGGGCTGGTAGGCACAGTGTAGTTTCCAATTTGTGCCCACGGCCTTGGCCAATGTCTGTGAGACTGAACTCACAAATGCAGGGCCATTATGTGACCCAATCGAGAGAGGCAACCCAAACCTAGGAATTATTTTTCTAGTAGCTTTTTTGCTACCATCCCTGCTGTCTCATATTTTGTGGAGAAAACCTCTACCCAGCTTGAAAAGGTATCCATAAAAACTAAAATGTACTTGTGTCCATACTTTCCCTATTTTATTTCTGTAAAATCCATTTCCCGGGGTGCCTGGGTGGCTCCGTTGGTTAAGCGACTGCCTTCGGCTCAGGTCATGATCCTGGAGACCCGGGATCGAGTCCCACATCAGGCTCCCTGCTCTGCAGGAAGCCTGCTTCTTCCTCTCTCACTCCCCCTGCTGGTGTTCCCTCTCTGGCTGTGTTTCTCTCTGTCAAATAAATAAAATCTTTAAAAAAAAAAAAATCCATTTCCCAATATCCTCCTGGTTCCCTATCTCTCTCTCTCTTTTTTCCCCCTCTTCCTATTCAGATCTTAGCCTAATCCCTTTCATAGTCCATTTTAGCTCATTCTTATAAATATTTTAAATCTTCCAACAAGAAAGAAATGGACTTACCTGCTACCTGGAGCATAACCCTGGGCTTTGGCAAGGGTGAGGAGGGGTTTCTGAGCCTGGGCTCCATCGGTCATCGTCCAGTTCCAGCAGCTGGAATGTAGGACTTGCCAGGTCGGAGATTGCTCCACATTGAGGCACCGGGGATGCTCGAAGGCTGGGACAGTTGTATTTTCCAGTAGCTCATTTTCCAGCATTGAGGGCACATGCTTGGTTGGTTCCTTTGGGTTTGGACATTGATGGGCCCAGTGGCCTTCAGTGCCACATTTGAAACAGGCCTACAGTGGGGCACACTGGGCCCCTTTGACATTTGGCTCTTGGAGCCAGCCAGCCACAGGGCAGCTACCAAGGTTTGGGTTTGGAGATGGCTTTGCAGTAAGCACTCTGATCTGCTCGCCATCTGCTTTCTCCGCATTTAAGCTTTTTCTTTTACTGACCATCTCCTACAATGTCAAAACCTTAACTATTTTCCTAGTCTGCCTTTCATCCCTGTGCATCCCTGTTGTTGAACACCTTTTCTGCTATGCTCACTAATTCAGGCAAGTTTTTCCTTATGTCTGGGGATGACTGACCAGTAAAGGCTAGGTTAATCCCTCTCTGGTTTTCGGGTTCCTCAGTATCGATCGGGCTGTACATTTTATAGGGTTTAATAAGCCTTTCCAGAAAAGCCCCTGGGGATTCATCCTTATCTTGAGTCACCTCACTGATCTTGGATAAAATTATGGGCCTTCTTGCAGCTGCCCGGAGTCCCCCCAACAGAGCCTGGTGGTAGAAATGGAGACTCTCCTTACCTTTATATGAATCTCCTTGAAGATGAAACTCATTTTGCAAGATAATAACAACTATAAATGACAAAAACTCAGAAACAGACACTGCCAGTGATCCAATTTGAGAGTTACCACAATAGGATTGATAAGGAAGCTTAGTTATTCTATGACACAAAACACTTCAATAGTCAGAACACTTAGTGATGATCTTGTACTAGTACATTAAAACTTTAGGTAGGGCACATTACCTCCAGAAGAGTTATAGCACCCATTCAAATGTAACCCAAAGCTTCTCACTGTTTAACAATACTTCTCAAGTGACTTAGCAAACTAAATGAAAGACCTAATAAGTTAAGAAGACTTCATTTATGATTTATATCTTGGGAAGTATGGTAAAACCTTAGAGTTTTAAAGCATAAGCCTAAATAGGATTAGGGATTTCAAAGAGGTGATAAATGCAAATCATAGAAACTGATTTCTCTGGGCAGGCAAAGAGAAAACAACTATTTACATTTTCTTATCAAGAGCAGACCAATAATGGGAGAAAACCTTGCCTTTTTGAACAAAGAGAAAGTTTCAATCTTATACTTTAAAACCCATTCATTTCAATCTTGGTCCATGCCAACAACATCTAAAATTCTGTTCCAAAGTTTTCCCTCCACAAACCTTTTACAACTTTCCTTTGCATTCAGATTTTGGCATCTTTCCAAAACAACCATCCCATTTAGGACAAAATTACCTTCTTTTCCCTTCAACAAAAATGCATTCCTGTTCGTTATCTCTCTTACTAATCTCCTACTTTTCCACATACAGAGTTGAGTCCCTTATTTCCATCACTCTTTGTTATAGTTAGCAGAATTTTGCACTCTTCAGAAACCTTAATCTCCAGTGGAGACTAAGGAGTAACCAATTGTAAACTGTTACACCAGAATTCTTTAGGTGGCAAATTTATTAATCAGTTAAGCACAAAACATGCTTACCAACAGATTCAAATAGCCTTAGTCTCTTTGCCAAAAGAAGTCAAAAGCACAACCTATGTCCAGTAATTAATGACTCAGCATTTAATCCTACTTGGAAAAGACCTAGATGTCCAATGCATTTAACTCCATTTGTCATTCAAATAAAACTTTGCCCAACTCCGAGTTCTGGGAAATGTTTATATCATTGGGCTCACCTAGGGTCAGATGCCCTAGTTAGCCTCACAACTACCATTTAACAGTAGGTTAAGCATACAATCTGGGACAATGGGTTTACTGGGCTTCCTTCCCACTGTGAACAGTGTCTCAAACAAAGGGTGGGGTACTTTCAGATGCTGTCTTGCTCGCGTCCCTTGTGGGAACTTAGGAGCCTTTTAGCTAAGGTTTATCCATATAAGCTCCGAACCAGGCTACTCCTTGGAGTAGATGACAATTATGCCATATCCTGCTCCGTGAGATTCAGGGTACAGACCACTTAGACTTCGTGGCCACATTGGTGGAGCTGGACAGACATATTCACACACTCAGGCACTCTTCAGATTTGGACAAGTTGGACAGACAACCCTCCCTTTGTCACCCGATTCAGAGGCCTTATCCTGGAATTCCTTAAAGTGTTGAAGGACCGATTCTAGGGGTGTCGTATGGTCCATGAACCCTGCCTGCCCCATGTTAGTTTTATGTAGTAACAAAAACAATGTAGGGGGAGTACACAAGAGTAAGTAGATAGGACACAGAACAAGAACAAGAACAAGAACAAGACCAGGAGAACAAATGTTGACTAACACATTTACGGCAACGATGAACAAGGAAGACAATGACAGACCACCAAATACAAATGTTGACTGCTGAAATACAAATGGTTCCTGGAATGAGAACATCCCATGGTGCCCCAAAGATTGCCGAGAGGAGTGTAAGTCCCCTGGCAATAAATTATTCATCAGCCTGCCAAATGGAGGGATGGGCATCCCCACATCCACTCCAGCCCTGAGGAGCATCACTGCTTCCAGTTTGTCCCCAGTGGGCCTACTCCTGGAGCTCCACAACAGAAAACAAAACCAAAGCTCAAGTTCTTACTTCAGGAGGCTATCCAAATTCTGATGCTAGTTCAGTCCTCATCATTTAATCCCAGACAAGAGCCCTCAAATGTTAGGGTCCATGGTTAAAGGAACGAGGCTGATACAAAACAAAAGTCAAGCAAGCTTTATTTCAGGCCAAGCACCCAGAATCACACTGACTAGGTCAGGGCCATCTCTGAAGAGAGAGCGACCCTGCCCAGCCTTACAGGCTAGCTTTTATAGGGCAAAAATGCAAACCATAAACTGACTGCAGTTACATAGCTGTCCTTGAGTTAATTTTTATCTCTACTTGTCAGGATCCAGGAGGTTAAGGGGGTTCCATTTGTGTTTTTTACTGATTGGGCTCCTCCACCTGGTTTGACCTACTCTCGTTCTTCTGAGCTCTGATACCAGGAACTGACAGATTTCTGGAAGATATGTGTCATTCTGAGTCAGCAAGTTTTACCTGGTAAACAACAAAATGGCTATTTGGACAAAATGGAGTTACTCTGGCCAAGTAGGCCCTTACACAGCTACTTAAAAGAATCCTTTCAAATATCTTGTCACACATCAGCTGGGATAGACAGTAAATATTCCTGGCAATATTGAATGACACCAAATGGATGGAAGAGGCATCCTTAAAGAGGGTGTAAAAGAGATCAACCTCCCAAGGTCTAGAGTCAATCCCAAAGTTAGCTTAAAGAAAGACTTAGGCAATTCTCTTGAGAACTGGCAACATTCCATAGGGTCCTCACTGCAAATGGTGCGCAGTTCTGTCTGACTGTATCTTTGGGCCCCAGCCTGATCGTTGCCCTGCCTGCAAATACAGCTACTGACAGCCTTGGTGGTCTGGGTAGGCAGAAGGTCGAAACAAATTTTTGACACACAAAACTTGGCAAGCGAGAAGGCCCTGCTGTCTGTGGGAGAAAAAAGAATTCAATTCAATAAAGGACAGTGTGAGATTTTACCTTCTTCTATCAGCTGGGCAAAAGAGATCCAGGAAAGGTAACTCTGGTCAGAATTCTCACCCTTCAATAGCTGTTGGCAGCTTTCCCAGGCCCTATTCTCAGTCTTTGAATGGAATAAGATGTAAAGTAGAAAAGATGTAAAGTAGCCTCAGTATCTGAAAGAATTTGGTGTCGTTTTCTATTTTTTTCTAATTTTAGTTTCTTCTTGGCTGTTTAAGGGGATATTAATTTACCAGAGAATGTCTCTGAGTCCTATAAATTCTAGGGCTGAACCAGGGTAGATATAGGAACATTCAAGTTGGCATCAAAGGATTTGACAAAATCTTTGAGGATAATTTTTTTTTTTTTTTTTAAATTCCCAGTGTACTGGGTGATTACAAATGAGATGCCAATTTCTGGGCAGTGTTTTGATAATGGACCTGTAGGAAGGTGCAGTTGGGAAAGCTCAGGTATTTTAGGTTTCTGGCCTTGGGGCTGATGTAAGGCCACTACCTTGATGGACTTTCATTTATGACCTGGTGGTCTCTTCAGAATGGAAAGGCAATTCAGACATACGATGAGTCAAGTGAGTGAGTACTCAAGTAAAGGAAGTATAGTAGCAGTCACTTCAATCTTACAGTCTTTTGTTTTAGGTACCTCTGTGTCTTTCATTTTTCATTAGCCTTGTACTAAATCTTTCAATAAAGCTATTTTGGAAGGCTTCTGAATATCAATTAAAATAAGTATTCCCTTCTGTTTGTTTGACTTGGGAGCCTTTGTTTTCAAGTGTACCTCCTGTCTATTTGGAATGTTTTCCAAAATGGCCACTATAGTATGCATAGATGAGAAGATAGTATGGAGAATGAGGAACAGGGATGGTTGGCAATGTTTAATTCATCCTTTTAATATTTTCTTTAGGAGTATTTAAATAGTAGTATATATTTTTGCATTTTATTGTTTTTTAATTATAGATTTATTTTCTGTTTTTGTTTCTGTTTTGCTAGTTAGTATATTACTAAATAGACCAAAACAAAGATGTTTACTTCAACTGTCTAATTATCAGTATTAAATTTTGCACAACTAACTTTTTAGAAGATTTTTTTTATTTATTTGAAAGAGAGACAGAGAGCATGAGTGAGAGAATGAGAGAGAGAGCTGAAGCAGAGGGGCAGGGAGATACAGAGGGAAAGGGAGAAGTAGGCTCTCTGGTCCAATGCTGGGCTCCATCCCAGGACACCGGGATCATGACCCGAGCCAAAGGAAGATGCTTAAGCAACTGAGCCACACAGGTGCCCCTAAATTTTGTATAAGTAATTTAAATGCTTGTCTTATAAGGATATTCTAATTTGAGAAGATGTATACATATATAAAGAGTTTTATCTTCAAATGAACAAAATATTAAAAAAAGTGTATGGATTCTTAATATGGCAATTTTCATTCATATGAAAATCAATTTATGTGAAATTATTCCAAACATGATTTACAATGTTTTACTCTATTAAGCTAATTAATGTTCATTAATGAATAAAAAATTTTACTTACAATATTTGAAGAGTTAGGGTGTCTGGGTGGCTCAGTCATTAAGTGTTTGCCTTTGGCTCAGGTTATGATCCCAGAATCCCAGGATCAAGCCCCTGCATAGGGCTCCCTGCTCAGAGGGAAACCTGCTTCTCCCTCTCTCATTCTCCTTGCTTGTGTTCCCTCTCTAGCTGTGTTTCTCTCTGTCAAATAAATAAATAAAATATTTAAAAAATATTTGGAGAGCTGTAACTTTTTAATGCCATTAACCAACCAAATTGTTTTAGCAAAATATTTCTATATCAAATGATAGTCGCTCTGTTTAAGTCCCTACCTAAACAGATAGGTAATAGGTTATTTTTTTTTATTTTAAATACAGACATTATCCTAAATTTGGTGAGCATATCTGAATTTTGTTTGATTTTGTGATTTATTAGTGAAGACTTTACATATCACATTCAATATTTTTTGTCCCAAATAATTTATCTTAAATATTTTAGTAAGATATATTTTGTGTTATTTTTAAGGGCTTAATAATGTTGAATTCATAAGTACATCAGATATAATACCAATGCTAAAATAATCAAATCCTTACATTTCTGATTTAACTAAATTCAGTAATTTGAAAATTAAACATTTAATTTTTTTATTTATAAAATGTCATGATATTGCAAGTGCTGCCATCTGCTGTAGATATACCAAGCAAGGAATAGATGGTTCTATATTTGATTAAAGAGAATACTGTAGGGGTGCCTAGGTGGCTCAGAGGGTTAAGCCTCTGCCTTCCGCTCAGGTCATGATCTCAGGGTCCTGGAATGCAGGCCCACATCTGGCTCCCTGCTCAGTGGGGAGCCTGCTTCCCCCTCTCTCTCTGCCTGCCTGTCTGCGTACCTGTGATCTCTTTCTTTCTCTGTCAAATAAATAAATAAAATCTTAAAAAAAAAACCCACTAAGTATATTAAAGTAGCCTCATAAAAAAGAAAAAAAAAAAAAGAATACTGTATAAGAATTCCAAGTAACCTCAATCTTGTATGAACTAGGGAAATAACCCATGATGAGCTAAAATGATTTTTTTAAAAATGTTTCATATTTTAAACTCAAAAAATATTTCAATTCATCAATAGGTTTTGACTGTGAAACCAATTTATCAATTTCTAACAATCTTCAATAAGTTGCACTGTGGCTTCTGAAGAGTTAAAGAACAGCCTCAGTTTCTCTGTATTATCAGATCGAGAAGTGAATCAGTGTCTTACATTTATGTCAGATGCCACTAATTTTGCATGCTTACATGCTATAAGGAAATGAAAATATTTTAAAGTGATGTTCCCAGTTCTTAAATCTAAAAATTTGTTATCTAAAATAAACAAATCCCAGGATATATGTATCTTAGAATTCAGAGAAAGAAATACATCTATCAGGATAAAAATATAGATTACTAATAACCTTTGGGTATGTTCAATTATTTTCACATTTTAAAGTCATTATAATGAGAATTTAATGGCATAAATAAATAAAATTTAAACTAAATTATTTTTTATAAAATAAAATAAATATGGCACAAACTGTAAGTTTTCTATCTTGATGTTTTAAAATACTAAGTATTCTAAATGATAGTTTTTAAAGATTATAATTAAAAACCATGCATCATCTATCCTAACTGCACAAATGATACTTCTCCAGCAGATGGCAACATTGAGAATCTTAAAAAATATTTTAAGTTATGTAAATGATTATGACAGAAACTAGAAAGTAACTGTTTTAATTAAGGAAAAACTAGCACAAATTAATAAACTACTATACATTTTCTTTTAGTTATTTGACACTGTGCTTATTTTTAATTCTAAAAGATTTGATCAATAAGGCTTCATTAAATAAACCAGGTAAAACTGATGGCTAAAAATTGATGCATTATTAAACAAAGATCCACCTTTCGATATTTTTTTTTTAAGATTTTATTTATTTGACAGAGAGAAACACAGCCAGAGAAGGAACACAAGCAGGGGGAGTGAGAGAGGGAGAAGCAGCCCTCCTGCCGAGCAGGGAGCCCAATGTGGGACTTGATCCCCGGTCTCCGGGATCATGACCCAAACCGAAAGCAGTCGCTTAACCAACTGAGCCACCCAGGTGTCCACCTTTTGATATTTACATGATAGTGCAGTGAAACCACCTATTTAGGGCAGAAATTGATTAGCAACTAGGAGAGAAAAAGAAATGCACTTCTTAAATTTATTAAAATATAGCAAAACATAATATAAAAAGCTTATGAAATTCATAATGAATTGTCTCAAAAATGTAATTTAAAAATATTAATATAAATGCCTTACACTAATGTCTTATACAGGCAATTGATAAAGTTGCTTAATAGATAACTGGGTTTCAGAAATACTATTATCATTAAAAGAGGTCATTGAAAAATCATGAATTGCATATATAATACAATATGTTATAGGCATATAGTGTTTATATATGGAAATTTTCCATGTGGAAAATAAGAAAATAAGAAATGAATATAACTTGTTTCATCTACAAAGAAAACTTAGGAGTTAATAGGACAATTTACATAAAGAAAATTGAGGCAAAGTTACATAAAATAAATGTTAGAAGGATTAACTTCTAATAAATTTCAGAGGAATTTAGAATTATTGCAGAAGTGCCATGGAGACTCTCATGGTTCATATGAGGGTAAGACCCTACTGTGCCTGGTCTCAAGGAACCCCAGTTGCAAGAGTATAGCAAGGCTAAGACACGAAAGAGTTGCATACAGAACAGTTTGAGACTATTCAGTAACTTCTGTTACTATCAGAAACATACTTTGGGCTTTACAAGTGATATTTGACATATCCAACAACCTCAAACATGTTAACTCTGCATAAGAAGGGAAAATATTGATAATGAAGTTCATAAAAAAAGGAATATTTTTTTTCCATTTTTTTTTAAATTTTATTTATTTATTTGGCAGAGAGAAACACAGTGAGAGAGGGAACACAAGCAGGGGGAGTGAGAGAAGAAGAAGAAGCAGGCTTCCTGCCAAGCAGGGGGCCTGATGCAGGGCTTAATCCCAGGCCCCTGGGATCATGATCTGAGCCAAAGGTAGATGCTTAATACTGAGCCACCCAGGCATCCATATTTTTTCCTTTGAAACATTTAAGGCAAAGAGAAAATATGGTTGGGAAGATTAAACCATTAAGACTTGCAAATCTAGATATATTCACAAATTATTTCAAAAGCATTGTCGTGGAACACTACATCAAAAACTAATGATGTATTGAATGGTGGCTAATATAACATAAACAAAATTATTAAAAAGCACACAAAAAACCAAAAGGTATTGTCATTGAATTAAAATCAAACTGACTTAGGAACCAACTGACATGGAAAATTCCTCTTTTTTCTTTTTTTATCACTAACTGTGTAATTGTGGATATTTCACCGAGTATTTCCAGGCTTTGTTTGCTTGTTTGTTTGTTTGTTTGTTTGAAATATCTATAATGATAATACTAATAAAAGCTCAAACTCATTCATCACTTACTATATGGTAAGAACTATAAAAATTACATATGTTCATCTCAAATCTTCCTCAAAAATGTAGAAATTCTATTGAATTTCTACAATCATGTATATTATAGGAGGAAACTGAGGCTTAAAGAAGTGATTTCTAAATATCACATAAATAAAAATTTGAAGATTTAGGAGGCAAGGCCATGCCAGTCTGGTCTCAAAGTCTGTACTCTATTAACTTCCATACGAGACTGCCCACTGCAGGATGACCAACTGTTGAGGTTTGCACAAGACTGAAGTAGTTCTGGCATGGGAGTCTAGGGGATAAGGGATCAAAGTAGGTTATAAACATCAGAATAAATTCCAAGGCACCTATCTAAGGCTCCACAGAGGCAAGGCGGTATCAGGGGGTGGTTAAAAGAGGAATAAAGTCATAAGTCAGAGTCAGGAATAGGCTCAGAATCTTGGCTCTGCAGGTACAACATATATAACCTTGAAATACTAATCATGCCACCTCAGTTTTCTGATTTATAAACAGGAATAATATAATAACTTTCTCTTGAATTGTAATAAAGGTTTAATTATATTTAATTTTATATAGACTAACTGTAGGTCATAGTACTGAGTCTGATATGATAATATCACTAGATTTTTACTTTTGTTATAAAATATTTTCTGTTAGCACTGTTACAGATGTGTCCATAAAGAAAAAAAAATTGATGGTGAAAGAAATGATCTCCTACTCACCCCTCTCCTTGTCAAAAAAATATTGTAATGAGGACTATGAGTTTCCAGTTATTTCTTTCTGTGCTGGAGAATGCTTCACTTGGTGAGTTAATAATTAAATTATTATAATTTAATGTTATAATTAAATTCATGCTCCTACTTACATGACTATGTTAAGACTTTAAGGTGATATATCCTACGTTCAATATTCTTAGATTTTTTTTTTTGTCCTCTAACACAAACACACGTCACTACATAAAATATTTCACAGAATTATTACTGGTAAAAATCCTCACAAAATTTAAAAATTAAATATTATTTTTTAGGATATCTAATCTAGTCTTACACTTTTTAAAAGAAGGAAATATTCTTAAACATTAGATTGACCCACTCTAAGTCCTACAAATTAAAATAACAAAAACATTTTTAGGGATGCTTGTGTGATTCAGTAGGTTAAGCATCTGCCTTCAGCCCAGGTCATGATCCCAGGGTTCTAGGATCTGGTTCTACATCAGGCTGTTTGCTCAGCAGGGAGCCTGCTTCTCCCTCTGCTTGCTGCTCTCCCTGCTTGTGCTCTCACATGCTCTCGCTCTCCCTCTTGGGCAGATAAATAAAAAACATCTTTGAAAAAAACTTTTTTAACCCTTAGAGAATGGGGTCTCTGTCATTAAACCTCTGTGGCTGTCAGAGCTTTCTTTATTTTACACACATCATTCATCTCAGCACTGATCACTGGCCCATTGGGTGACTGTCTACCAGGCTGGAGAAGCTGAATTTTTAATTAACATATAATGTATTATTTGCTTCAGGGGTACAGGTCTGTGAATCATCAATCTTACACAATTCACAGCACTCACCATATAGTACAACCCTCCCCAATGTCCATAACCCAGCCACCCTATTCCTCCCCCACCAGCCCCCAGCAATCTTCCATTTGTTTCCTGGGACTAAGAGTCTCTTACAGTTTGTCTCCCTATCAGACTGGAGACGCTGAACTCTTCATTATTATTGTGTGTGTGTGGGGGGGGGGGGGTGGAGGTTGGTTATGCCTCACTAGCTTATCCCTAACAATAGCATCTATATAGGTCCTTGCTAGAGATACAGCAGTTCCCCCTTATCCGCGGTTTCATTTACTGTCAGTCAACCACCTTCAGTAGCGCATGACCCTCCTGGGGAGGGTCTCTACATCTGTACTTAACCTGATGCCACGCACATGACCTGGTGCTAGGTCACTATGCCTACGTCATTCACCTCCCCTTATCTCCTGGAGTAGGCATTTTATCATTTTGCATCATTACAAGAGGAAGGGTGAGTACTGTGTAGACGTACTTTGTTTTATTGTGCTTCACTTTATTGCACTTTACAGACATTGCAGGTGTGTGGCAACCCATTGTCGAGCATGCCGGCTGGCACCATTTTCCCAACACCATTCGCTCACTTTGTATCCCATTTTCCTAATTCTTACGATATTTGAAATATTTTCATCATTATTATATATGTTGTGGTGATCTGTGATTATTTTGTGGTGCCAAGTTATGAATACAAAGGGGTTTTTGAAGGAAATCAAAAGTGCTTCTCCAGTGAACACGCAAACGGAAGACAGTGCGTGATTTTGTTGATGCAGAGAAAGGCTTAATGGCCTGGCTAGAAGATCAAACCAGTTGCAATATTCGCCTAAACCAAAGCCCAATTCAGTGCAAGGCTCCCAACTCTCTTCCTGTGAAGGCTGTGTTGAGGAAGCTGCGGAAGGTTTAAAGCTAGTGTACAATTTCTTCATCTATTTAATCTTAAAACAGAAATGTTTGAGCCTTAGAAAATTTTGTATTAAATTTCTGGCTTATGTGAAGCAGAAAAAAGCAATAGTAGCTTTCATGCGTATGATCACAATTCACTGACTCTCTATTATGAGATTTGATCTTATGGAGATTAGTCTAGTGGTTTTTAATCATGGTAAATTCTATAGCATGATTTTGCTATTAAACACACTATCGAAAAAATATATTGGAAAAAGGGAGTGACATTCAACTACAGCTTGTATTTGTCAGAAGAAACGCAATATGAAAATTACTTCTGGTCTTTATGGGCCAACACACCTGCTCTAAAATATTAATATTAAATACTTTTGAAAAGACTTCAGTAGATTAATGTACAGAGGAATATAATATAAAAAGTAAGACACTAGTGACTATCATGGCTTTTCGTAATACTGAATTTATCAAGCTTATGATTTTCAAGTGATTAATGTTTATTTAAGTGAAAAATAATTAAAACCTTCCAAAATATTAGATGAATAGCTTATTAAACAAAATGTATTGGTTAAATCTACTAAAATTTTCTAAATACATGTGCATTGATTATGAAATTATTTAGCTAGATGTTCTGTATCTTTAAAATTTTGAAGCAGATAAATTCCATTTTCTTAAGTGCTGTGCACACTTTAGGAAGCTGATAAAACTAAATGTATGCACATTCTAAGTGTAAAACTAAATGTACACATAAAGCAAGAGTGGTTAATATGAGCCATTTAATTGTTGTTATATTTCTCATTATTGTTATACCTTCTGTAAGCTGCAGTTTTTATATTTTCAGGCTTTCAGTAATTCTACAAGAATCTAATTTTGGGGTGCCTGGGTGGCTCAGTTGGTTAAGCGACTGCCTTCGGCTCAGGTCATGATCCTGGAGTTCCGGGATCGAGCCCCGCATCGGGCTCCCTGCTCAGAGGGAGGCCTGCTTCTCCCTCTCTCATTCTCCCTGCTTGTGTTCCCTCTCTAGTTGTGCTTCTTTCTTTCAAAAAAATAAATAAAATCTTTTTTTAAAAAAAATCTATTTTATAGTTTCTTAGCACTTTATTTAATAATATCTAAAAGGAAAAGAAAAATTTCATAAAGCAGTTGAAATTGCAAGTTCTAGATTGATGAGCAATTTATCCCTAATTGTTAGGAATGATCTTCCATTTTATAACTAACTTTATTCATCAATAAAAATTAAATATGCAGCTTTCACACAGGTTTGCGTTTATGTAATTTAGTGCCTTCTTCTGAAATTATGTAAATCCATTTTTTTCACTCATACTCCGTCTTTAGGAGCTGCCACATTATGTCTGTTTGCTCCAAATTCTCCTGAGCGTCATAGCAGAGCCCCAGCTATGTACCACAGGGATGCCTCTCTATGTTTAGAATGATTATAAAGTGCCAGCATGAAATTATTATTTATTTCCTTTCGTAACTAAGTGAATACAGAAACAGGGAAGCATAGTTAAATTGAAGAAAACTGGGGAAAAAAGGGGGATTGTTAGGAGGAAATAATATGCATAAATGACACCGTAACCAAAGTTCAGGAATGGTTTTATAAGTCACTGAGTTATTTAATATTCTCAGTGGAAACAAAATTCTATACATATATTTATAAAATTAATGTGGAAATCTCTACATCTAAAGAGGTGGTACAACATACTTAAAATGAAGATAAGCAAAAACATGGGGTTTTCAGTATGTCTGTAATCATTGGTTAGAAAATATTTGGAGAAAAACTTAATTCAAAATGAAAATAAAATTATCAAATTCCCAACATTAAACTTAATAGAATAATCATGCAATATATATTTTTTAAATTAAGCAGCAAAAATAATAAAAAATACAAATCAGAACTTCATAAAAACTAGAAAACAATGTCCGAATTAATTTAAAACATACCATGTTCCTAAAACTAATATTGAGAAATGTCCATTTTATCCAAAATTAATACATTTCCACATGAGTATGAACTAGTTGAATTAATAATGATGTTTTACTGTGGGTAGAAATATGCTACGTAGTAAATACATTTGCAAAATAACAACAACAGCAAAAAATAACAACAAACAACAACAAAGGACTAACCATACTGGTGTAAAAATAAATTCAGAGTTTGAGCATAAGAATGTCAAATAGATAAAAGCAACACTCAAAAATCCATAAAAATAATCATGAATATATGTAAATAGAGGATTAAAAAGAGCCATTTTTTGTTTTTATATCAAATGCTGCTCTGTATATATTTTATATGTTAAGTAAATTGTATAAAAGTTCTCAATTGCAAGAACTACTCTTTCTCTCTTTTTGCTTTGCTTTTAAAGATTATTTATTTAGTTAGTTTTTGAGGGGTAGAGAGAGGAGAGAGAGAGAGAGAGAGAATGAGTAGGGGAAGGGGCAGAGGAAGAAGCAGACACCCTCTGAATAGGAAGCCTGATGCAGGACTCCATTCCAGGACTCTGGGATCATGACCTGAGCCGAAGACAGATTTTTAACTGACTGAGTTACCCAGAAATCCTCTCCTCCCTCTGTTTTTAATAGGAAAATGGAAGCACAGGGACATTAAATAACCTGACCAAACAGACTTTGCAAATATGTCCCAAGATTTGAAACAAAGAAATCTGGTCTTCAAAATTTGAGCCCCTATACACAACATTCACCATTCTAAGTAATTTAGATTCTTGGTACACAGTCGGTACTTAATACTCATTTGTTGAGTAAAAGTATGATTTAATGAATGAATAAGTGAATGAGATTAATTGAATGAAATAAGATACTTGCTATACAATTTTCTCTACATTATCTTAAGGGAGGATTTATTATTTTTTCCTTCTACATATTATCTTATTTATGCATTATCCCTCTCTAAAGAAGTTCTCTAGTACGTAAATCTGTTTCTAACAATTTCTACACATAAATCGGGAATGAATAAGTTCTAGGTATTATTTGGCCACAATTAACACAGCAAATTTTTTTTCTCAGCAAGATCAGGCAGGGAGGGGGTATTCTTAAGTAACCATGTGAGTGTATCATAGAGTATTCTTTTGTCCATCTTTTTTCCAGGAAAAACAATTTAAGACTAAGAAAGGGGAAGAATTGCTTTTTTATCAGAATGATTCCAGAGATAAGGGAGACCCCGAGACCCCTTACAGAACTTGCATGTGATAGCATCCATTTAGGATTTAGTTTTGACGGTATTTACATTTTAAATTTCTGTGAGGAAAATTGTAGTTTAAATTGGTCATCAGTTGGCATCATAGAGTATGTAAAGACTCTTAGAGCAGAAATGAATAAAAAGGATCCTAAGAGGAATTGATTAGATTTCATTAGACTACTCTGAAGATTAGGGACTTACCTTCAAACTTCATCCAAATCCTTAATCCACTATAAGCAGATTCCAGTGAATTTTTGTGGACCTTACTATCCTACAATTCTCTGCTCCCCTATTCATCCAACTCTGTACACACACACACATGTGTACAAAAATCCCTTTACAAAACCCTGTACAAAAATCTTTGCAATTAAAAAAAATATCTTTGACCTTATGTTTTTGGTTCTATCTTATCCTAGTTTTAATAGTCATGATGCAGACATTTTAAAATATAAGAGGAAATCTTCAAAACTTTTATATTGGGGCACCTGGGTGGCTCACTTGGTTAAGCAACTGACTTCAGCTCAGGTCTTGATACTGGAGACCTGGGATCGAGCCCCCCCCCATCGGGCTCCCTGCTTGGCGGGAAGCCTGCTTCTCCCTCTCTCACTCCCCCTGCTTGTGTTCCCTCTCTGGCCATGTTTCTCTCTGTCAAATAAATAAAATCTTTAAAAAAAAAACATTTATATTAAGTTACCATATTCTTGTAAAACTATGCATAGAAATATACAATGATGTGTGTTTGGTCATATAGACATATGCATACACATATGCATCTTAAGCTCCGAGGCATGGATGGATTTTTTTATTTTAACTGATCTTATTTTACCATCAACAAGAAAAATACTATACTGAATCTGGGAAAGATAAAACAGGATCAAGAAAGGTAGTCTATTAAAAATAGTTTCTTCTATATAGTCACATTAAAAAACCCCTGAACACTCTCTATAAAATATATTTTAAAATAAATTCTAAATGAGGTGCCTTCATTCATACCTTCACTTCTCTTCTTCTACAAAAGCAAAAAAAAAATCATACTTTTTTCTGAAATATATTCATCTAATTGTTCAATTAATAAAGATAGAATAGAGATGAAATATCCATCAATATAGGGCTAGAATGATGTATAATATTTTTTGGAAGAAAAGGTAATCTGATTTCTATAAGCTACTTTTTGTTTATCCCCTTCTGCTAGTTGCTTCAAAAAGTAGAAGTCATTTTATTCTATATTGCTTTTTTATTACTTCTACACCATCATCTTCTATAAATGTAACCCATCAGGTATATAACACACAATTATGTATTCAGTTGCATCTAAATCACAAAACATACTACCTTACTTTTCTCATCACTGTTATTTCTAGATGAATTAGAGTATTATCTTCAAAATTTCCTACCTGAATCATGTTAAACATTGCAAAACAAGTTCTTAATCTTTGCATTTTTCTATGTTCAACTTTATGATCTCTAAAACAAAAAGGCTTTGAGCCCTTTTTGCTAGGCTGTATGGAAAAACCTGTGAAAAAAGAGAAGGGAGTTATAGATATCATTAAAAAGGTAGACAGCAAAATTAAAGTGTGAATAAAATTTGTAATGCTCTTTGTTGCATATTCCTTTTTTTAACTTCAGGCAACTTTGACTATCCATAATGTGTGGTACGTTTGCATAGAAAAAAGTGATGGGCTTATTCCCCATTGAGGTTGTTACCTTATTGCTAAACCTTTTTTGTTTCTGACTTAATAATAAAATAGTCAAGTATTGCAATAGACTTTCAGGAGCCTTCTTCCCCTTTCGGTCTATTATTAGTCTTTCCTTTGGGTTCTTCAACTTTCAGTAAGAGCAGCAATGAGGCTATGTTTATGTATTATAAATAATGAGGTAATAGATGTATCAGTTAAGTGACAAAATAATTGCTTTTTCCCCTGCTAGTTATCTGCAGAGTAATAAGTAGATTATTCCTTCTTTATAAATCTAGAACTAAAAGCAAATTCATATCTAATGAGCCTTCAAAAAAATAACAAAATGTCATTAACACTATACATACCCAATATTATCTATGACCCTCTCTTTTAAGCTTGAATTTCAGAGACATTCTTCGAATGAAATACTGAGTTGTTACTGTCTTTAAAAAGCCCATAATATCACTGCACTGTTATTGTGTAGAAGACTGACATTTTCTTTCACAATGACACTAGAATCACTGACTCAAATCACTGTGGGGCTGTCTGAAACTGCATTTCAAAGCTGGTAATTTCCCTTTTCTCATTCTACATCATTTACCAACTGTCTTCCTTTTAGAAGTTGGTAATTCAGAAATATTTCCATTGATATATTCATTGGAATAATTTAGTAATATTTTCAGAATCTGAGACTTTGAGAGTCACAGAGGAGAAGTTGTTGGAAACATGTTTTATTTACTAGGAAAAGATTCTTAAAAATCTCTTTTTCTATTCTAAGTATGAGGAAATTGATAATAGAATAAAGATACACAATCAAGTGTTAGGTAATATTGTATATATTAAAATGATTATAATAGCCATCTTATTTTCAGTAATTTTATAATATCTTGGTATTTTCTAAAGAGGGATATGTCAAAGAATATATATACAGTCTTACACTGGAAAACACACAACTCTGATATATGACATGTATTTCTAGAGTTCAGTCCATCTATTTGAAATGTAAATAAATCTAGAATATTATGATCTGACTGGAAATAAGCTCTATTTATCTAGAATCCAAATAACATAACTACTATTGCTATGGTAGAGAACAGTGTAAAAAGATATTTCCAAGCAGTTTTTGTCCACGTCATTTATTCTATTATTTGGCAACTCTTTTTCATTTGTCACCAGGCTATAGGATAAAATGATCATAAAAAAATGAAGTTCTTTTCTAAGATTTCATAGTACAATGGAGATAATTTTTTTCAAGTCTCTACTAAAGGTACAAGAAAAACTTGGTAGATTAGCAAAAAAATAATCAACTCTACTTAAAAATTGTATAGTGTATGAATATTGTGTTGCAACCTAGTCCAATAACACATAATGACTTATTGATTATTTTAAAAGAGCATAAAATTATGTTATTCATAAATACCTTTTATAATACTGTTGCTTGAAAAAATAAGGTGAGTCATACAATAGTGCAACTGCTTATGTGTAGGCTCTTCAGATCTTAAAGTCTAAGAAAACCAGATGCACTGAACTGATACATGTTTGCTCATTCTGAAGATAGATTTATACCAATATCGAGGAAAACAAAATATTTACTAATTCATCAAAGAATCAATCAGCTAGGCCGATATCTAAATATATTAGCATGGCATTTCTGAAAAAGAATAGAAATAATAATAGGTTACTGTCTCTCTCTGATTCCCATTTTTCTTTTGTTGCCTCACCTTGTGTTTATAGATGCTAATCTGCCTGACTTGGACTCATGCCTGCCAATTAGCCCCATCATAATATTCTACCTCTCATGGATTTTTATTGTTATCCATTTTTTCTAAATGTCCTTTTTTAATGTAATTTAAATTTTCTACATCTATTGCCTTTAACACTTGATTATCTTCTAGGAATTAAATTATATCATGCTAAGGGGAATATATAATGTTAATGAATTTAGATATTATTCTACCACTCATTCTTTCTCACTTCCTAGTTATATTATTCACATTAAATAAAGTACAAAGATCTAAATTGTTCAGTTTGATGAGTATTGTAATATGCACACACCTGGGTATATACTTATTTAAGGTGTATTAGTCATACTTTCCAGAGAAACAGAATATATAAAGAGATTTTTTCAAAGATTTATTTATGTAATAAATAGAGAACAAGCACATGCATGTGCACATGAGTGCACATTAGTTGGGAGAGGGGCAGAGAGAGAGAGAATTGTCAAGAAGACTCTCCTCTGAGTGCAGAGGCTAAGGCAGGGTTCAATCTCACAACCCATGAGTTCATGATCAGAGGCAAAACCAAGAGTCAGAGGCTCAACCAACTGAGCTTCGCGGGCACCCTGATAAGAAGATATTTATTATGAGTGATTTGCACATGTGATTATGGAGATTGAGAAGCTCTAAGATCTGCCAGCTATAAGCTGGAGACTCAGGGAAGCCAGTGGTATAGTTCCAGTCCAAACCTAAAGGACTGAGAAGCAGGAGAGCTAATGGTGGAAGGTATCAATCTGAATCTGAAAGTACAAGTTGAATGCGCTAACTCAAGAGAAAATTCACCCTTCCTAGGTCTTATCTTCTCTTCAGACCTTCAAAGGATTGGATTACGCCCACCTATATTGGTGAGGACTATCTCTTTTACTCAGTTACTTATCCAAATGCTGTTCTCTTCTGGAAACACTCTCACAAACATTTCTTTCTTTCCTTCTTCCTTTCTTTCTTTCTTTCTTTCTTTCTTTCTTTCTTTCTTTCTTTAATTTTTTTTTTTTTCTTTGTTTCTTTTTTTTTCTTTTCTTTTCTTTTTTTTAATTTGACAGAGAGAAACACAGCTAGAGAGGGAACACAAGAGCAGGGGGAGTGATAGAGGGAGAAGCAGGCTTCTCATCAAACAGGAGCCGGATGTGAGGCTTGATCTTGGGACTCCAGGATCATGACCTGAGCCCCAGGCAGTCGCTTAACAAACTGAGCCACCCAGGCACCCTTTGGATGTTTAACTTGATTTAGTTTACCACTAGGTTCAAATATTTTTAAGAATAAGATCAAAACTTCCCTTCTTTGGGACTTGAAGTCTGAGAAAAGATGAGATTCAACAGATCTTTTTTGTTCTGTACAGCTGAGCTTCCACTTTCCACACTATAAATCTCTCTGTGCTCTATATCCTACCTGTTGTCAGCTTTTTGTTCAGTAGGTAATCCTTTTTTCTTTTTAGTCTTCACTTATACTTTCCGTGCCTGAAGACATCACTTTGCTGGACTGTGTAAGATGGGTTTTTCTCTGCTTTTCTGTCATCTCCCCACTACCTCCATCTATGGTGGATTTTCCTCCTCTCAACACTGCCAGAAATGATAAGAACCATAGATCTCTACCCTCATATGAAAGGCAAACCACTTTATGTTTCTTTACATATTAGTTCTTTGATGATTTCAGGGAAACTATGATATTTTAGCAGGTCTGGCTTATTGTATTGTTAGTGTAAGCAAACATTTTATTACAACTATCTACAATGCAATAGAGACAGAAGTCTCTTTCTCACAAGCACAAACACATTTTTGGTTTTGTTGTTGTTAAATAATTTATTACAACAACTTCCACCTGGTTATCAATAATATACTTTCCAGCACTATGTCTAAGAGATAATGTTTATATACAGTCACATATGCCTTTATTTTATGATGAAAATAACCTAACTGGAACTTCTTCAGAAAAAAGAAATTCCATGTTATTTTAGTAAAGTTATTCAATATTGAATTATCATTGCAATCTGTACATTTCCCCCTATCTGATCTTTATTCTATTTAAGGTGTTTTAACTTGTACTAATTTTTCCCCATTCTCAACTACCATTATTAGCTTTATCTTAAGTATGCTCTTTAGAATAGTTTTCTCAGATAATTTACTACGCTAATTAGGTGTTCTTTGTAAAAGATTTTGAATTTTTAAAAATATTTTATTTATTTATTTGACAAAGAGAAACACAGGGGGAGTGAGAAAGGGAGAAGCAGGCCTCTTGCCAAACAGGAAACCCGATGTGGGGCTCGATCCTGGGTCTCAGGGATTGTGACCTCAGCCGAAGGCAGTCGCCCAACCAACGAGCCACCTAGGCACACCAAGATTTTGAATTTTTTTATCCATTTTATTTTAAACTATCATGGAATTTTCCATGATTTTTTATAAGATTTTATTTATTTATTTGACAGAGAGGTCACAAATAGGCAAAGAGGCAGGCAGAGAAAGAGGGGGAAGCAGGATCCCTGCTGAGCCGAGAGCCTGACATGGGATTTGATTCCAGGACCCTGAGATCATCACCTGAGCTGAAAGTAGAGGCTTAATTAACACTCTGAGCCACCCAGGTGCCCACATTTTCCATGATTTTAATGTAATGTATTTTCTGCTTGATCTCCAAAAAGAAAGAGAGACAGAAGTGAGCTACAGCATTCTCAAAAATCTTATTTTTAGTCTCACTGTCATTTATTTTCATTTTGTAGTTGGATATTTAAATTAAGAAAACAATAATTAAAATATTTTAAATACCAGTCCATTTGTCAAACAAACATAACAGGAATGTTGATGTGTGAAAGTGACTGAAAACATATAGCCTGATTTTCTCCCAATCCTTCAGTCGGTTCATGATTTTCCCTTTTCTAAAATTACCTAAATGACCAAAATTTTTCTTTTATTTTTGAAAAAAGTTAGATCCATTTTAGTCATCATCATTTATACCACTGTATTATCAAAATAATTCTTTATTAAGAAAAGCATTTGCGGGGTGCATGGGTGGCTCAGTTGGTTAAGCAACTGCCTTTGGCTCAGGTCATGATCCCTGAGACCCGGGATGAAGTCCCACATCAGACTACCTGCTCGGCGGGAAGCCTGCTTCTCCCTCTCTCACTCCTGTTGCTTGTGTTCCCTCTCTGGCTGTGTTTCTCTATGTCAAATAAATAAAATCTTAAAAAAAGAAAAAAAAAAAAAGAAAAGCATTTGCTACTGGTTGGCTTCATTTTGGAAAATCTTACACTTGGTATTTTTTTTCCAGAACTTGGTTAAAGAGCACTCTGTTTTATACTCTGCAATATGCTGAGGAGGAATATTTAAAGTACTGAAATATTCATGTTTGTGATCCATTGCAGTCATTCCCTAGTGCCTTCTGGATTTTGCAAGAACAAAACAAAAAGGAGTTATATAAGTATCAGCAATATTGGTACCTTTGAAAATGAACATTATAAATGGAATATTGGGGAACATTTTGTGTTTGTCATAGATAAATTATTGAAACTAAACAAGCTTGATAATGTCTTTGACTTTCTAGAACACCTAGAAAAAGAAAAGGTTATGATTTTAATAGTTGTTGCCCGATAACCACATAAATATTCAGGTGCAATGGTTGGGGAAAAAATTTCTACTTGTTAGATTCAAGAAATATAAACCATTATACCATGTTAAAGAGCTATATCTTTAAC
The DNA here is from genome assembly GCA_004023965.1 of Spilogale gracilis. NCBI lineage: Eukaryota > Metazoa > Chordata > Mammalia > Carnivora > Mephitidae > Spilogale > Spilogale gracilis. The sequence goes on from PITA01003770.1 coordinate 106,064, forward strand.
AGATTTATAAAACAAGGAAAATCAATATGGATATTAATGAAAATTGAATTATATTGCTTCTTTTGAATTAGTATGCATGACAAGAAATTTCTTATATCTGTGGTGATTAAATATATTTTATGTTAATATGATAAAAAAAATATCAAGTTGAGGGATGGTGTCACCAAGATGGCAAAATAGGAGACCCCAGCATCCATGTCTCATGGACCTCAAAAATTAAACAGCTATCCAAGAACACAAACATCTCTGAGAGAGCTAAGGAGTACACTTAAGAGACTTCAGCAACATAGTGGAACAACAGTGAAAACAAAAACAAAACAACTAAGAATAATTGTCCCCAAAGGAAGGAAGAACAGCTTCATATTTTTCATAGCATCCTATCCCCCAGGATGGCACAGCTCAGTGCTGTGATTTGCTTCACCCCAAAAAGATCAGCAAAGACAGAAAGATATAGAGACAACTAGGAACAAGGAAGAAGAGCAGGGACCATCAGTATCCACCACATCACAGGAGCATCTGTGGTTCCCAGTGACCTGCTCTGCAGAGGAGCCCAGAAGTCATCACTACTGAAGAAACCAATGGACAAGAACAGCTGTCATAGACCTCCTGCAGATTTCTTCAGGTTTTTTTTTTCCCCCAGAAATATATTCATTAGCAGATTTTAGCTATCTAAGTCTCTCTCTGCTTCATTCTCTCTGTCCTTGCCAGAGCCTGAGATCCACACTGACCAGCTCAGACCTCGGTGGCTGTATGAGTAGAAGATGCTAACCGAGATACCTGCAGTTCATTTTCACTGTCATGCATAGCTCCTTCAGTTGTGTACTTGCGCACTGTGGCCTTTTGTCATCAGCCTTCCCTGACCTATGTGTACCCCTAGTGAAACCCTGTAACTTCAAGAGTGTGTGCTGATGACTAATGCCTCCACAGCTGTTAGTGGGCCCCCAATTCAGCCATATCTCTTGCCACTGGGCTGCACCACTGGGCTCAACCACAGCCAGCCTCCCATCTAGTTGTTCTCTTGGCAGACAAGGAAGCCAGCTGCAGGCTCACTGGCAGCATGGGGGTCCCAGCTGTCAGTATATATTATCATGGCTGCTGGGTCTTGCCATGGTCTCTTAAGAGTGGAAGCTGGATCTGGAATCAGGCTAAGAATGAGCAGATACATAGTTGAAAGGGCTAGCTGAGGTGAGCCTAGTGGTGCAGGCTAGTGACCAGAGACAGTGCTGGATCAGGGCCCACAAGCAGCTGAAGGAGCCATGACTGTTGGCAAGCATGCTTGTGGTTACAGAGTCTCCCCACTGGCATGCTTGGGGCAGTGGAGGCAAGCTGTGTGTCTTCTACTTTTCTTGTTTTTTTCTTTTTTTTTTTTTAAGATTTTATTTATTTGACAGAGAGAAACACAGCCAGAGAGGGAACACAAGCAGGGGGAGTGAGAGAGGGAGAAGCAGGCTTCCCACTGAGTAGGGAGCCCGATGTGGGACTTGATCCCGGGTCTCCGGATCATGACCTGAGCCGAAGGCAGTCGCTTAACCAACTGAGCCACCCAGGTGCCCCTCTTTGTTGTTTTTAACTGCTACATTGTTGAAGCACAAACTGGAACTTACAACAGAGTAGACAATAAATAATTGTTAAATTAATAACCCAAAATGTAAGAAGTATTTTTATTATATTTCAAAAAATTAAAACTTCATTTAAACTAAAAAGGACCAGACATGAAGCAAAATTTAGAATTTATGCATCTCTTGCTCATGCTTGAAACTAAAATGTAGAAAAACCATGAATCAAATTTTCTGCCTCACAGTGAAATAGCTTTTAAATTTCCTAATATAACTCAATAAATTGGTAAATGTTATAGAAGATATATATTTTATAATATATAGAAAGCATAGTTTTCAAATAAGTGAAATGATTGGTGTTATCTAAATTTTAAACAAATTCTAAACAAAAATGTGCCTTAAAATGTCTGGTCCCCTTTAAGAATAAATATCATTGCATTTTTATAAATTAAGAAAATTGGCTTAAATGCCTGAGTACAATCTATATCTATCTATCTATCTATCTATCTATCTATCTATCTATCTATCTATCTATCTATATGCCTTCTTTGGAAGCTAACTAAAATTTAATAATTACATTTAAATGTAGTAATGGAGGGGAGTCTGGGTGGCTAAGTCAGTTAAGTGCCTTCTGCTCAGGTCATGATCTGTCCTGGAATCTTGTGCCACATTGGGCTCCCTCCCTGTCCAGTGGGGAGTCTGCTTCTCCCCCTCCCCTTCTCCCCTGCTCGTGATCTCTCTCTCTGACTCACACATTCTTTCTCTCAAATAAATAAATAAAAATAAAAAAAGTAAAATTGAAGGGGAATTGATCATCTCATTTTCTTTTATCTACTTGTAAAATGATTAACTTAGTTACCCTAAATGATCCCTCAAAAACTTTTATGTATCTGGGCACATATTTGCCAATAAAGCCTCAGATTTTTCCAGAGAAATATTCCCAGAACATTAGGCTAGCAAAGACTATCAGCTTCTGGACATATCATTTTCAGACAAATTATTATGAGATGAAAAAGGGAGAAGAATCTATATAATGCACAACTTCACACATAAAAGTATTCACATTTTATAAGTGAGGATCAGGACAGAGGTTAAAATTCCTTACCAATGACAGAAGGAAATAATAACCATCAAATTTGAGGCTGTGTTGTTTGTACTGTATGATGAATGAAGACTTGTACATAATTTCTTTTTTTCCCAAAGCATGAAATCTACTTATTAATTTCTATAAAATATCTGGGTAATGCCATCTCTTAGCCTAATAGTAGAACAAAAGATGTTTGTGTGCATGGGTGTGTGTGTGTGTCTGTCTATCTGTCTGTGTTTGTAGTGTAGGGTATGTGTGTGTACATGTCTGTGTGTGTCTGTGTTTGTAGTGTAGGGTATGTGTGTGTGCGTGTCTGTGTGTGTCTGTGTTTGTAGTGTAGGGTATGTGTGTGTGCGTGTCTGTGTGTGTGTGTCTGTGTTTGTAGTGTAGGGTATGTGTGCGTGCTTGTCTGTGTGTGTCTGTGTTTGTAGTGTAGGGTATGTGTGTGTGCGTGTCCGTGTGTGTCTGTCTGTGTTTGTAGTGTAGGGTATGAATATATGTGCCTGTGTGTTTGTGGTAAAGGTTTAGAGATGTTTGGGGAGCCTGGGTGGCTCAGTTGGTTAAGCGACTGCCTTCGGCTCAGGTCATGATCCTGGAGACCCAGGATCGAGCCCCACATCAGGCTTCCCATTCGACGGAAAGCCTGCTTCTCCCTCTCTCAGTCCCTCTGCTTGTGTTCCCTCTCTAGCTGTGTTTCTCTCTGTCAAATAAATAAAATAAAATCTTTAAAAAAAAAAGGTTTAGAGATGTTGGATCCAAAATATATCATTTCTAGGTTCATGTAGGGGTGACAGAAGTGCTTGTAGTAGAGTCAGTTATTGTCCTTCACTTTTTATTCCCTTCTGCAAGGTAACTTTACCTACTTCACCACATTGATGATGGTCTTGATCATGTGATTTGTATTTTTCATTTATGTATGTTACAATGATAGTGTTGTGGAAAGAGATATATTGGGTAGGAGAAACATAGGCTTCATTATTTCTTTCCTTTTTTCTCTATCTTTCTCTCTGTTCTTCACTTTAATTTATTACCAACCTATACTGAACTTATTCCTCATTTCAACTGCACTCTACTGGCACCTGGGAAGGGATGATGGGTATGATTTTTCCTTACCCTTTATAAACTTACCTTTGAGGAGGAGAGGGGGCCAGTGGCTGTGCAGAGAAAGTTCCTAATAAATGCATGGCATTATAAATGTAAAGCATAGAGATTTATTCAAAGTACAAGAGGGCTGTGCAAAATGAAACTATCACTTTCACTTTGTAAAATCAAGGAAAGCTTCTCAGAGGTAATGACATTTTCAGAGATTCCTGTCATTGTCTTCCTGTGTTTGTTACAATTTCAATTACATTTCAACATCAAGAAATGCTTATATAATTGATTTTACTTATTATTCAAATATTTATGAACTTTAAAAACATTTTCTATACCAGATACTGATATTCAACCTACAACAATGAAATAGCAAATTGAAAAGGTACCACTTAATTTTCATATAGTCTATTATAATAATTCATGTGTTTTTTTCATTGAGTAGAGCTGTCTCTGAATATTTTCATGGTTTTTAATTCCATTATCCTTGAAAGTAACTTTAGAATTTGAAGGGGAAATTAATTGCTTATGATGTTTATAAGGATGACAATGAAGTATTCAGCCTATGTCACTAATAGTTCTTTTGATCCAGTAACTACTTAAAAGAAAAAAAAAAGTTTTCTAAAATATTGTCATAATTAAGTGATGATTTATCCTCTCTAATCTGCAATAGCTAAACAAAGATTAATAGCTGATATTCCCTGGCATAATTACTAAATGAAAAAGGCATGACCTAACAGATACATTTTATAAAGGAATTAAATATTTTATAGGCTTAACTATCTAAATATTCTTATCGGTTTTAAGGTTTTATAAGTTGGCTGATTATGTGAGAAGCTCAACCTGCATATTTTAGAAACATGTGATTCACAGGCATCACCCAGTGAATTATCCAGAATCAGATACCTTCGCAGACCTTGCAATGTATATCTCATAAAGACAGACTAGAGCCATCAAGCTCAGTCATTCAAATTCAAATTCAATGTAAGAGCATTATCTATACTCTAAGATATTTATTTTCAATGGCTCTTGAGGTAATTATGCACATTTATATCAAATTTTAGGAAAAAGTTATGTTTTGATAGTTTTAAAAAATTAATCTCTGGCAATTCTACATTTTTTTAACTAAACATTTAACAATTACATTTTTACTGGGCTAAGACATTTTATTCTAGATTGAAAAAATTACATGTTTTTTTCAACGTCCAAATATGTGTCAATGGCCCTTAAAAGAAAGGATATTCAAGTACTCTTGAGAAAAGACTTTTCAGTAACTTTGTATTTATTTACTATGCAGTCTCCTTCCGGCATTTGTTTAAAAGATACGTCAATTTAGTCTTAGATGAGAAAGGAGAAATAACCAAATTCTGGATGTAATTGAATATTGATTTGGGGCTAAACGTTCAGATTGTAGGGGCTTTGGACAGCTACATATAGGAGAGTGAAACTGGACCATTCCCTTATACCATAAACAAAGATAAACTCAAATGGGTGAAAGACTTCAATGTGAAACAGGAATCCATCAAAATCCTAGAGGAGAACATAGGCAGTAACCTCTTTGACATCAGTCACAGTAACTTCTTTCAAGACAGGTCTCCAAAGGCAAGTGAAACAAAAGTGAAAATGAACTTTGGGGACTTCATGAAGATAAAAAGCTTCTGCCAAGCAAAGAAAGCAATCAATAAAACTAAGAGGCAGCCCATGAAATGGGAGAAGACATTTGCAAATTGCATTACAGATAAAGGGCTGAGGTCCAAGATCTATAAAGAACTTCTCAAAATCAACACTCAAAAAACTAATAACCCAGTCAAAAAATGGGCAGATGGGTGCTTGGGTGGCTCAGTGGGTTAAAGCCTCTGCCTTCAGCTCAGGTCATGATCTCAGGGTCCTGGGATCGAGGCCCACATTGGGCCCTCTGCTTGGCAGGGAGCCTGCTACCTCCTCTTTCTTTGCCTGCCTCTCTGCCTACTTGTGATCTCTCTCTCTTTCAAATAAACAAATAAATAAAATCTTTAAAAAAAATGGGCAGAAGACATGAACAACACTTCTCCAAAGAAGACATACAAATGGCTAAAAGACACATGAAACAAATGCTCAACACTGTTAGCCATCAAGAAATACAAACCAAAACCACAATGAGATACCACCTTACACCAATTAGAATGGCAAAAATTAACAAAACAGGAAACAACAAATTTTGGCGAGGGTGTGGAAAGAGGAGAATCCTCTTACACTGTTGGTGGAAATGCAAGCTGTTATAGCCACTCTGGAAAACAGTATGGAACTTCCTCAAGATGTTAAGAATAGAGCTACTCTACAGCCCAGCCCAGCAATTGCACTACTAGGTATTTACCCCAAAGATACAGATGTAGTGAAAAGAAGGGACACAAGCAGCAATGTCCAAACTGTGGAAGAAGCCGAGATGCTCTTCAACAGATGAATGGAAAAAGATGTGATATATATATATATATATATATATATATATATATATATATATATATATAATGAAATATTATTCAGATGAATAATGACCATTTGCATCAACATGGATGGAGCTGGAGGGATTATGTTAAGTGAAGTAAGTCCAAGCAGAGAAAGACACTTATCATATAGTTTTCACTCATATGTGGAACATAAGCAATAGCACAGAGGACCATAGGGGAAGAGAGGGAAATCCAAAGGGGGAAAAAATCAGAGAGGGAGTTGAACCATGGGAGACTATGGACACCAAGAAAAAACCTGAGGGTTTCAGAAGGGAGGCGGGAGGGGGAAGAGGATAACAAAGTGATAGGTATTGAGGAGGGCATGGGCGGTGATGATCACCGAGTGTTATACTTAAATAATGAATCATCGAACACTACATCAAAAGCTAATTATGTACTATACAGTGGCTAACTGAACATAATTTTTAAAAAAAGAATGTGGGGGCTTAAGATTATTTAGGTTTCAAAAGAAGTTTGCCCTAATAAACTCAGTAAGCTCCCACAAAGATCATGGGTATTTTTTCAGTTCTTATGCGTACTTTGGATAAATCCAGAATCTTAAAGGATCCTCAGATCATTTTCCTGAAGCTGAATTATGGGAATTATCATGAATGATAATAAAATTATAAATTTATAAAATTATAAATTTCTGGTATAAATTTCTATCTATTTTTTAATCAAATAACAAATCAGAATTAATATAATTCTCCATGAGTATTTGGAAGATAAAAGTGTTGTAGATATGTTGACTACTATAGCATTACCATATTTTTTATGGACTGATGTGCTAGACTGGTGAGTCTATGACAATGGTGATGATCATAAGCCTAGTCACATGTGACTTCAGTTGTTGCTTTTGTTATAGTCACAGTTGTTTTTATATCAAATTAAATACTGTCTCTGCTTGCACCTTCCTATTATATGGTAAGGAAAACATAAACTTATAGTCTTCCTTAAATATTTTTCTCTTCACATGCTGTGCCACAAAATATCATTGGGGACTTTGAATTCATCATGATCCCATAAGATATAACACCAATCCACTACCCTAATGACATCATACTGGGGGAGAAGGAATAATGCATGACTTCCTTTTTCTACAAGTTCTGAGGTAATTTTTTCACCTCAGATTCATTTCTTATTCTCCTTGCTCTTCCTTTTTTGCAAGGTGGTCGGCCAAGCACTGTAGGTTGCATTTGTAGTCACCCTCAGCAGTTAATTTTCCCCTGATTTCAGCCTTGGGGAAAATGAGGTATCATGTATCTGAATTTGGATACAAATGTAGCAAGAAATATCCAGCATTCCAATAATGTCTAAGCAAGTACTTTATCTTTCAACTTTCCTGCTTCAGGATTTTCTCCAAATCCACAAAAGCTCACTTCCACAAAGAGAGAGCTAGGGGGGCCCATAATTACAAAAGAAACAAAGCCACTGGAGTCAACACAAAGTCAGCAGAGGAGAGGGGGCAGAAAGTTCCTCAGGTAAGGGCCCTATCTTCTGTTTGTAGAAGAATGGATTAAGTCTGAGGTACATTTATGTAATTGCTCTAAGGCTTCCTGATAGGAGTCATCCCTAATTGCCCATCATGGTAGTCCCTTTTGTTTGTTCTGGTTGAGCTGATACCTCCTTAACACCCTGTTTTCTTTTCTAATTCTGGCTTCCTTAGGTGATCTTCCAAAGAGTTACTTGCACATAAATCCTGGTATCAAATCAATCAATCATACATTGATTTCTGACACCTTAGATTAATTGTGACTTTTAAACCTTTACACTTTCTTTTCTTTTTCTTTCTTTCTTTTTTTTTTTTTTAAGTTTTATTTATTTATTTGAGAGAGAGAGAGATCACAAGTAGGCAGAGAGGCAGGCAGAGAGAGAGGAGGAAGCAGGGAGCCAGATGCAGGCCTTGATCCCTGGTCCCCGAGATCATGACCTGTGCCGAAGGCAGAGGTTTAACCCTCTGAGCCACCCAGGCGCCCTAAACCTTTACATTTTCTAATGTGTAGATTTAAAGCTATAAAATCCCCCTAAGTAACCCTTGAGCTGCATCTCAGATGGTGGGGAGGTGAAGTGTGGTATTTTTTATGATTCTGTTCTAGATTATTTTAATGTCCATTATGATTGTTTCTTTGATGAAAAAGTCTAGAAGTGTGCTTGTAAGTTTTTTTTTTTGAAGATTTTATTTATGTATTTGACAGAGAGAGAGATTACAAGTAGGTAGAGAGGTAGAGAGGCAGGCAGAGAGAGAGGAGGAAGCAGGCTTCCTGCTGAGCAGAGAGCCGGACTCGGACCCTGAGACCCCAGGACCCTGAGACCATGGCCTGAGCCGAAGGCAGAGGCTTAACCCACTGAGCCACCCAGGTGCCCTGTGCTTGTAAGTTTTTGAATGTATTTTTCCTGGTTATTATTTACTAATTGAGTTAACTCTTAGTTATATTATGGATAGATAATATAGACAATACAATATTCATCACTTTGATTTTTTGTACTAAATTTGTATGGCTTAAAATATGCATAATTTTAAGAGATTTCTATATGTACTTCTTTTTTTAAAGATTTTATTTATTTATTTGACAGAGAGAGAGATCACAAGTAGGCAGAGAGGCAGGCAGAGAGAGAGGAGGAAGCAGGCTCCCTGCTGAGCAGAGAGCCAGATGCTGGGTTCCATCCCAGGACCCTGAGATCATGACCTGAGCTGAAAACAGAGGCATTAACCCACTGAGCCATCCAGGTGCACTATATGTACTTTTTAAAAATGTATATTCTCCTTTAATTTGTATGTATATACATGTTATGATACATAATATAGATCTATTCAATTAACTATGTTGTGCTTTTCAAAATTTTGCATAATTAACTATTATGTGGCCTGTTTTACTGAATTCTGGAGGAGATTTATGAAAACATTCACTGTGCTGGCAGATATTTCTGTTTATATTGTATAATTTTGTTCTTCATATTTTTAAACTATATAATTACATTTATATCAGGGTAGAATTGTCATATATCCCTAGCTTATTGAACAATTCAATTATTGTAGAGTCACTGTCTTTATCCATTTTGCCTTAAAATTTTTGTCAGATATTAATGAGCAACTGGAGTGTTTTCTTTTGACTCTTACATGACATATCTCAATTTCTTATACCTTGGTGTTAGATGTTGGTTTCTTGTAAGCGTTGTGTGTGTGTGTGTGTGTGTGTGTGTTTTAATCTTAAGCATGTCTCACCATCTTTAACTCTTAGTTTACAAGTTTATTTACATGCTTTTACTATATTTATGGGTGAATTAAGATGTATTTCTACTGTTCCCTTACTTTTCTCAAGAATTATCTTTTTACATAAGGTCTTATGTCTACTATCTTTTTTTTTTTTTAATATTTTATTTATTTGACAGAGAGAAACACAGCCAGAGAGGGAACACAAGCAGGGGAAATGAGAGGAGAAGCAGGCTTCCCGCTGAGCAGGGAGCCCGATGTGGGACTGGATCCAGGGTCTCCGGGATCATGACCTGAACCGAAAGCAGTCGCTTAACCAACTGAGCCACCCAGGCGCCCCTCAGATCTACTATCTTAATGATAACTTAGATATTTTCACATTGTGTTGTAGAGAGTATTAGTAAAACCTCTATAAAAATTGACTTTAGAATATAATTGTTGCTCTGTGTTTGTTTTGATTTGGCTTTTTAAAATAGAGTTTTTGTTTTATTTTGTTTTCTGTAATCGTTCTATGGAATGAGGGCAGTTTGGGTGTTGGAGCTGTGTTTCACAAGATTATTCTAAAATCCTGATACCTTCCTCCTTGTTTCTCTGCCAACCTAAGGTAATTATTTGTGTGCTTGATCAGGCATGTTTCAGCTCCGCATACTTTTTTTTTTTTTTTTTCCTGGAGGGAAAAGAGGGCAAGAGCATGTCCAGATAAACCATTTCCATTAACCCAGTGATATGGTGTGAATTTTGTGTCATGGTTGTACTTAACTGCAAGGAAGACTGAGAATCATAATTTGCATTTGATATTTTAAGTTCACAAGTGACTTTTTTATTCCTATTGACATAAGAAAAAAGATATTTTAGTCAACAAAATAGCACTTTGCCAAAAATGTGTATGAATCAAAGGGTGCCTGGGTGGCTCAGTTGGTTGGGCAACTACTTTTGACTCCAGTCATGATCCTGGAGTCCCAGGATTGAGTCCTGCATCAGGCTCTGACTGCTAGGCAGGGAATCTCCTTCTCTCTCTGACCCACTCCCCTCTCATGTGCTCTCTCTCTCTCTCTTTTAAATAAATAAAATATTAAAAATATGTGCATCAATTGATACTGTTTTATCTATAGTAATATGAATTGATACTATATTCTCTGGAACCCAGAGATCGTAGAATACTTAATTACTATCACCCTCACCTAAACAAATGCTATTTTAAGTAAATATTTTAGATTTATTTTGGCATTTTTAACAGAAATAATTTATTTCTATATTATTTGAAACAATAAACTCTTTGCTTAATGTCTCCAACATTTTTACCAATACATGTGTTCCACATCCTCCACATTCCTTTTTACATCATAGACATTCCATCTGAAATGATTTCTTTTCTGTCTGGAGCACTTCCTTTAGAATCATTTAGTTCAAAGTTCCTTTAGAGTATTTTTACTTTTGGTACTTTTACATAAAGTCTTACATCTTAAAGTTCTCTGTTTTTGTTTGAAAATGAATTCATTTTCCCATCATAATTCACTGTTTTTTTTTTTTTTATTAGGTATTCAATTACTGATCTGAAGATAATCTCTATTTTCTCTCTCTTTGGTATTCTCAATTAAACTAGAATGTATTCAGGACTGTGTGTGCACCAGGTAGCCTGTGTGTGTGTGTGTGTGTGTGTGTGTGTGTGTGTGTGTGTGTGTGTTTGTGTTGTTTATTCTAATTGTAATTCACTAGATTTTCTTTTCATTACTTTAAACTTTTTCATAACTTTAAACTTATATTTTACATCTCATTTTCTTTGTTGTGTTTTTTGCATAGTTTCTACAGTTTTAACTTTAGCTCACTAATTATATCTTCTAATGTGCAAAATCTTCAGTTAATTCTAATTAGTTAATGCATATTTTATTTCTGGATGTTTTGTCTCTGTTCTCTTATAGTCTTTGATTCCTAATTAGTATATTTTAACTTCATGTTTCTTCTTAAATGTATAAAACATTGTTATTGGTGTTTTCTGACTGATAACTCCAACATCTGAAAGTATCAATGGCCTTCTTATATATCCCACTTTTTTTTTCCTGATGATTTTTATTCTTGTGGCCTTGATTTCTTGGGAGTTTGAGAACTTATTTTTATGAAAATTTTCCTGTAGTAATTTATTGAAGGCTGAGTAGAATTTCAGTTTCTGTGGGTGGGAAGTGTGTTTGCTTTTACCATTTACCTTGAGGTGGGAGTGATACCAACAAAAAAACAAATAAAATTAAATATTCTAGTTGGATATTTTGGAATCTCACACCCACTCTGAAAACTGAAAAATGTGTGAAGTCTGATATTTTTGTTCATCACCTCTTAGCAGAAATGTTGTCTGTTGGTTTTAATTTATGGTCTTGTCCCACCCCCTCAGCACTGAAGATGGTACCAGAATTTCTGCAGTTACCTTTTTCAGAGGTTTTTGTCTGTTTGCTTGCTTGTTTGTTTATTTTAATCATTTGTTTTCTACATTAGCAGATTAGAGAGTTGATTTTTGTTTTTTGAAGATTGTATTTATTTATTTGACAGAGAGATAGATCACAGGTAAGCAGAGAGGCAGGCAAAGAGAGAGAGGGAAGCAGGCTTCTTTCTGAGCAGAGAGCCCGATGTGGGCCCAGATCCCAGGACCCTGAGATCATGACCTGAGCCGAAGGCAGAGGCTTTTATCCACTGAGCTACCCAGGTGCCCCATAAGACAGGTTTTTACTATGGTATTTTATTCAATTAACCACTTGAGAAGACTATGTTTACTCTTTTTTCTCATACACTCTACACCAATTACAGCAGAAATTTATGGTCTCTAGAGGTCACAGATTCGCTCCATTGAAAAATTAGCTTTTGGATTAAATTACATGACATTTTCTTAATTTTATTTTATTTCATTTTGGGAGTTTTTTAAATTATTTTTTTAAAGATTTTATTTATTTATTTGACAGAGAGAAACATAGTTAGAGAGGGAACACAAGCAGAGGGACTGAGAAAGGGAGAAGCAGGCTTCCTGCCCAGCAGGAAGCCCGATGTGGGCCTTGATCCCAGGTCTCCAGGATCATGACCTGAGCCAAAAGCAGTCACTTAACCAACTGAGCCACCCAGGTGCCTCATCATTTTGGGAGTTTTGAAACAGCACTGAACACTTTCTTTTATGTGAATTATAAAAATTGTCATATTTCTGAAATTCTGAATGAAGACCAACAGATAGAAATTGAATGAAATGAAAAAACAGTTGTCCTAAAATTATTTCCTAGAGAATTACTGATAAATAGTAAAATGTCAAAATGATATACCTTCTTGGCTTAACTAGACGGATAGTGGTACTGATTTTTGAGAAGCTTGTATAATGTTTGGCCATATGTTAACACTGAGCTATCCTCTAAGTATAAATCCCCTCCTATGAATCCTAGGATGTACATATTCTCAGCTAGAAATATAGTCTTATGAATGTATGGGTATAATAGAACTTGCCTAAAGAGTTTTGGAATTCAGAAAAAAGGAGGGGGCAGGGTAAAGATTTCAAAGATAATTTCAGAGTGAGTCTTAAAGAAAAGAAACTTAACAGACTAATTAACAAAAAAGATATGAGAATAATGATCTAGAGCAAAACAGATTCTGAGAACCTGGCAACCAAAAAGAGAGAAGTTTTCAGGTTGTTCTATCTGATTTATCTGAAATACTAATCAGGATAAGAAGGAAAAATATTATATGTAAGTTATTAAGAGTTAGTTCATCTGTAATATTGTGATAAATCTTTTATACTAGACAAAATCAGATTTCAAAGCTGAGAAGTGAATTTATGAACTGGAGAAATAAATATGTGGTGAATAAAGACTTCTCTATAAAGAACTCTGTTGATATTTGTGCCCGTAAGTGTTACAGATTCTCTTTTGTTATAAATGAACTGTATTTCTCTTACCAGAAATTAACCGTGTAGACTCAAAGCTAATTCTGCCCCTTTTCCTTTTGGAGTAAATAAGATTTCATTTCTTCTACTCAGAGTTACTTCAGGAGGTAGGTCATTAATCATCTCATATATTATCATTTTAAAACTCTCTACAAGATCATATATATTAGCTTACATATTTTTCAAAAATGAAAGGAAAAATAATGAATACTTCTCTAAACTTCTCTTACCCTTCCAGCTGCCAACTCTTTTATTTCCTATCTTATGTTTACAGTATTTTTCAAATTGTTGCTCTATTTTTGTGTCCATTTCATTTTTCTCAGTTTTTTTCAAGAATTATAATGACCATCGAGATAAAAAGACATACTGATTAGGGCAAAGGCTAAGTTGATTTGATAAACATATTATTACTATAATCAAATAACACTTCAAACCCTCTAGGATGACTATTGTTGAAGAGAGAAAATCCAAGAATGTGGAAAGTTATATTCCCATGTTGTGGGAGGAATGTAAATGATATAATCACTTTGGAAAATAGTCTGTCACTTCCTAAAAAAATTAAGCATAGAGTCAGTGTATAATCCAACTATTCCACTCTTTGGTATATACCCAAGAGAAATGAAAATATATACTCACACACATTTGTACAGAAATGTTCAGAGTTATTCACAATAACTCCAAAGTGAAAATAATCCAATGTCCATCAGTTGATAAATGGATCAAAAATGTGGTATATCCTACAATGAAACATTATTTGTCAGACAAAGAAATGAAGTAATGAGAAATACTACAGCATGGATGAATCCCCAAAACATGCTAAGTAAAAAAATCCATTCACAGAGGGTCACAAGTTATAAAATCCCATTTATGTGAAATATACAGAATAAGTAAATTTATAAAGACAGAGAGATGGTGGGCTAGTGCTTGCCTGTGACTGGGGATGTAAGGTGGCTTTCTTTTTGGTACAATAAAAATGTTTTAAATTAATTGTGTTGATGCTGTACACCTCTGTGAATATAGTGAAAGCATTTAACTGTACACTTTAAGTGGGTGAATTGTATGGTATGTGAAATATCTCAATCTGTCAATCTGTCAAAAAATAAGCAACAAATCAATCAACAGTTAAACTGTACTCTTCCTAAGAATATTGGGACTTTGTTTCCCAGTGCAGGAAGCAAATACCTTTTTATCAGGTTTGTTTCTTGTTTTTTGGTTTTTGGGTTTTTTTTCCCCCCAAAGAGTGGAAAAACAAAAACAAAAACAAAAAAACCCCAAAATCCTAAAGTGCATAACAGTATATTTCTCTCATGTGTAATATACCTGAGAAGAGTAATCTATATTGGTGGGATAGATCTGTTCCCCTATTCATATAAGAAAACAGATTTCATCCTTCTTGTTAATTTACCATAACCAAGGGCATTCCCCTTTCATACATGTTTAAACCTTACTTGTGGTAACAAAAAGATACTAGTTAGGAACTTCTCTTTTTCTTTGAAGATGCTGCAGAAGAAGAGCAAAGCATAGAAGTCATCACCTAATCTAGCATCATTATAGACCCAACTAATAAACCTTAAATGGGTTAACAGGGATGATTTTATATAAATAAGTTTTATTATCCAAGCTGTCTATAATTGTAAATTGCTGTGGGTACAGAATATTCATTTTTTAAAAAGTAAAGTCATATCATTTTTTGAGATGCAAATTTAAGATGAATAAAATCTTGTATTTTGATAGAACGATTTTATTATATTAAAATGTGTCTGGGTATATGAATTAAGGTCATCTAATTATAAAGTACTACTTATTCAACTTGATATTAAATTTAGTATAATTGTTTTTCTAGACAATGAGTGCCCAAGGCTGTTAAATGTCAGTTATATTCCTTAGAATTTCTACTTCACTTTAATTTTGTCATTTTTCAGTTTTTATACACAGCAGAAATCTCTTAAAACTTTAGAAATGTTGAAAAATTACCTAATTCAAGGTTTCCAAACATGCTTTATAATTTTAAAGCCCAGGCTCCATTTCAGGAATGTTTAAAAATTTGTCTTTTTTACAAGCTATAACCCAGAGAGAAAGGCCATTGCACACAAAATGTGCAATTTCCATTATGAGAGTAGTTCTTTCAATGTTTACCTTTGTTGAAGCAATACTCTTCCTGATTTGTGGAAATAAGGGTAAAATAGTATAAAATTTGTGTTTTGTCCTTTTAAAATCTCAGATTTTTTTCTCCTTGATATGTTTTTGGTAGAATGATTCTGCATGAACTTTTAAATCAATAAACTCAATTAATATCAAATTGTAAGGACACAATGTATTTTCAGTAGAAAATATGTCCAGAGGATATTCTGGACCAAAAAAAAAAAAAATGGGAATGAGAGTCAAAGTTCTTCAAGTGCTATGTAAATAAACTTAATCGTTGCCCTGGATTTTCCAGAAATTTTGTTTTATAACTCAGGAAAATGAAGATTTTTAGAACAATGCATCCCATTTCTTTTGTATTTACATTTTAATGATGTAATTTTATTTTGTTTATTTTTTTAAAGATTTTATTTATTTATGTGACAGTGAGAGAGATCACAAGTAGGCAGAGAGGCAGGCAGAGAGAGAGGAGGAAGCAGGCTCCTCGCTGAGCAGAAAGCCTGACAGGGGCCTGGATCTCAGGACCCTGAGATTTTGACCTGAGCCGAAGGCAGAAGCTTTAACCCACTCAGCCACTCAGGCACCCAATGATGTAATTTTAAAATAAAGTAAGTAAACAT
This sequence comes from Spilogale gracilis, assembly GCA_004023965.1. Lineage (NCBI taxonomy): Eukaryota > Metazoa > Chordata > Mammalia > Carnivora > Mephitidae > Spilogale > Spilogale gracilis. The sequence continues at coordinate 122,162 of PITA01003770.1, forward strand.
TAAATGTAGCATTCCAAAATGCTCCATAAATTTATGGTGTTTGGTGCCAACCCAACTTGTCTTGGATTCATATCTTCTTTACATAAGAATGGGACATTTAGAGGACTTCTCATATTACTGAAAGTATATCTCTTAGCAACCCTCTTAAGTTGGACTGAGATTTAAATAATAAATCATAGATTATATATATATATATATGCACATACACACACATATATATAATTGCCTCTTGTGTATATTAAAGTTTGTATTACAATCTTTATTTTTATAGTTTAGGGTCCTTTTGAGAACAAGAAGCTGATTATTATGAGGATAAATTATTTACAATATATCTTACAATATATGTAAGATTTTTAACTCTTTTATTGTATTATAGTTACTACAAAAGACTTATAAGGTTCAGCATTAATTTCTTCCTTACCAAGTTGCATAGTAAAACATTAAACTCCAGAGTATTTAGAGTTGCTCAAGGTTTACACCAAGTAACTATTGGAATTTTAATGGGAACCCATATTTTCTTTTATCAATCTTTATTTGAATAATGAGATTGATATAACTTGTTCATTTCACAAGGAAAGAAACCTCTTGTAGGGAAGAAAAGAGGAATATCGGCAATATATATTCCAAATCTTTGCAATTATGGCAGGGTTTGTAAAAAACAAACAAACAAACAAACAAAAAACAGATCTAAGCATAAGAATAACTAAAATATTGTTTACCAATACCAATACAAGGACAGATGCAGATTCTTCATGAGAACTGTTAGTTTCTAAAACTTGTCATTTCAAATCTTTTTTTTTTTTAAGATTTATTTTATTTATTTGACAGAGAGAGAGATCACAAGTAGGCAGAGAGGCAGGCAGAGAGAGAGGAGGAAGCAGGCTCCCTGCCGAGTAGAGAGCCCAATGCGGACCTTGATCCCAGGACCCTGAGATCATGACCTGAGCCAAAAGCAGAGGCTTTAACCCACTAAGCCACCCAGGCGCCCAGCCATTTCAAATCTTTTAATAACAATATTGCCAAGGAAGAGGATATATATATATATATGATATAATTATCTATCTATCTATCTATCTATCTATGAATGACCTGGGTGGAAAACCAAGAGTCTGCTGCTTAACCAAATGCACCACATAGAGACCCCTCATTTCAGTTCTTACCTCAGTTAACCTCTCAGCATCATTTGCCAGGGTCCTTCAAAATCCCTCCTTCTAGATACGTGTTTACTGATTTCCAGAACTGTATGCTTTCTAATGTTCTTTCTCTCATTAATTTCCCTTGTTAGGCTTTATTGTTAGTTCTATTTTGCCAAACCACTTAACACTGATGCCTTGGGGTTCAATCCAGATATCATCTCTGAACTTCAGAACAACCAATACCTGGTTGACATTATTTATGATGTCTAGTATGTATATAGAAATGTATATGCCTTAAGCCAACTTTATGATTGTCCCATCATACTTATTCATACTATATTTTTCACAATTTTAGTTCATGGTAATTCTTTTTTTTTTTTTTAATATTTTATTTATTTATTTGACAGAAACACAGCTAGAGAGGGAACACAAGCAGGGGGAGTGAGAGAGGGAGAAGCAGGCCTCCTGCCTAGCAGAGAGCCCAATATGGGGCTCAAATCCCAGGACTCTGGGATCATGACCTGAGCCGAAGGCAGATGCTTAACAACTGAGCCACTCAGGTGTCCCAGTTCATACCAATTCTATGTTGTTTTTACCTTCAGGCAAGACCTTGAGTCTTGGTTGAAATTCTTTTGGTCTTATGCCTACTAACAACGCATCACATATTCTGTCCTCAAACTATATCTTGAATCTCAGCACTTCTCATTCATCATTATCACCTTGTTGTTTTTCTTTTTAACAGCAATAACCATGGGACGCCTGGGTGGCTCAGTTGGTTAAGCGACTGCCTTCGGCTCAGATCATGATCCTGCAGACCCAGGATCGAGCCTCACATCGGGCTCCCTGCTCGGCGGGAAGCCTGCTTCTCCTTCTCTCATTTCCCCTGCTTGTGTTCCCTCTCTGGCTGTGTTTCTCTCTGTCAAATGAATAAAATCTTAAAAAAAAAAAACAGCAATAACCAAAATATATTTCTTTAGATATGGAACTATCCTATATTCGTGCAATCTACAGTGTAGTTTTTACCTACATATGGATATTGAACACTTGAAATCTGATAATACCACCAAGAAACCTAATTTTTAAATTTCACTTTATTTGAATTAGTTTAAACTTAAATAGCCACATATGTCTAATGGTTACTGTATTATACAAGGTATTTCTGTACCTTTACAGTGGAAATCACTGTCTTAAAAAAACTTTATTGAGGTGTATTTGCTTATAATATTCACTCACATCAAATGTTCACTTTGACAATTTCAGTAACTTTACTGAATAGTGAAACCATGACCACAAATCAGTTTTAGGACACTTTGATCCCCCAATAAGATCTGTCATACCTATGTAGACTCAAGCTCCATTTCCAGCCCAGTGTCAGAAAAGCACTGATCTAATTTCTATCTTTGTAATTTCAACTGTCCTGGACAGTTCATATAATATGGTAACATGTCATATGGATTCATGCCCCTGACCTGTTTCATTTCATGTAACGTTTTTGAGGTTCTTCCTGAGGTACCATGCAACAGTAGCTCATCCTCTTTTGTTGCTAAATAGTATTCCATTTGTATGAATATACCATAGTTTGCATATCCATTACCAGTTAATGAAAATTCAGGTTGTTTCCATCCTTTGGCCCCTATGGATAATGTTTCTATAGACATCCATAAACAAGATTGTGCACATATGTTTACATTTCTCTAAAATTTATCACTAGAATTGGAATTTCTGGGTTATATGGTGTTGCTCTCTCCGCAACACTGGTGCGGGGGAAGGATAACTGGACCAGCCTGTTACCCTCCGGGGTCTGAGCGAGATGGTAAGTGTCGACGGCCCGGCCACCCCCTGAAACCGGGAAAAAAACCACACCGAGCCAGTAGTTGAGTCAGCTGTGAAGGTGCAGCAATCTCACCTTTATTGTAATCAGAGACACAGTTATATAGAGGGGAGAGGAGGGAGTAAAAGAAGTAGCAGGGCCAACAGGCTATCACTAAGGCCTTAGGCAGATTTCAGGCCGGACTCCTGGGTGGGGCTAAGTTTGCCAGTCGGCTCCCAGGCTAAGAGCTGAGCTCGGGAAGATTCAGCTAGGTCAAATACGAGGAAGTATTCCGGAGAGGCCCAAGAGGCCACCCCAGTCGACTTCCACTAATGGCTGCAAACTAGCAGGTGCCAGGAGGTCCCAACAATATGGTAGTTTTATACTTGATTCTTCACAAAACTGATTTTTTTGCAAGGTGACTACACCATTTTACATTTTCACCAGCAATGTTTGAGGCTTCTCATTCCTTTATATATCCTAATAGCCATTCTACTAGGTAGAATAATCTCTTATTCCAGTTTTTGATTTGCATTTCGCTATTGACTAATGATGTTGAGTATCTTTTCATGTCCCCATGAACCATTTGCATATATTCATCAGTAAAATGTTTTTTCCTACCTTTTGTCCACTTATTTATTTACCTATTTATTTTTAAAGATTTTATGTATGTATTTGAAAGAGAGCATGTATATGCAGGAGAGCAAGTAAACATGAGTGGGGGTTAGGGGGTACTGGGGAGGGCAGAGGGAGAAGGATAATCAGACTCTACCACTGAGCAAGGAGTAGGATGTGGGGCTTGATCTCAGAACCCCAAGAGCATGCACTGAGCTAAGGCAGACATTTAACTGAGCAACACAGGAACCCCATTTTTTAAATTCTACTATTTATTTTATTGTTGACGTAGAAGGGATTTTTATTAGATATGTGTTTTACAAGTATTTTCTTAGTCTATCTTTTGTTTCTTTGTTTCTCGTTTCACGTTGTCAGTGAGACCTTCTCTGGCCTTGACATTTACAATTGCAATCAGCCTGTAACTAGTTATACTTGTTTGCTTTCCTAATTTTATTCATATTTCCTTTTTTTTTTTTTAAGATTTTATTTATTTGACAGAGAGGAACACAGCCAGAGAGGGAACACAAGCAGGGGGAGTGAAAGAGGGAGAAACAGGCTTCCCGCCGAGCAGGGAGCCCAATGTGGGGCTCGATCCCGGGTCTCCAGGATCATGAACTGAGCCGAAGGCAGTCGCTCAACCAACTGAGCCACCCAGGCACCCCTTTATTCATATTTTCTATTATCATCTAATATGGTTTAGGCTTTACTTATTTAGTGTAATGTCTTTAATGTCTCACTAGAATGTAAAATCTGAGGGAAACAAAACATGTTTTTGTTTTTTGTTTTTCTTTCTTCCTTTCTTTTTTCTTTCTTTCTTTCTTTTCTTCTTTCTTCTTCTTTTTCTTCTTTCTTTTGTCACAACTTTGTATTTAACATATCCTAGGCTCTCAATGCAATTATTTGTTATTTGAAGAAAGGGATACTTCAAGGAATTCATGCAAAGTAAATGTCCTTAAAATAATGGTTATGACTTTTTTTTTGTATTATGAAATAGTAATACTGCCAGGTTTTCACTGAAAGTTTTGTGTGTTTTCACTGAAAGTTTTGTGTATTTCCTTCCAAAGGACTACTTAGTATTAACTAACTATTTAGTACTATAACTAAACCATATAATATCAAATTATCTCATTAAGTCTGATGTATTCATCAAAATTTAAAATTTGAAACAACACCCGGGAATGTATTGTTTATCTGTAAAATAATTTCAGGGCACCTGGATGGCTCAGTGGGTTAAAGCCTTTGCCTTCAGCTTAGGTAATGATCTCAGGGTCCTGGGATGGAGGCCCACATTGGGCTCTCTGCTTGGGGGGGAGCCTGCTTCCTCCTCTCTCTGCCTGCCTCTCTACTTACTTGTGATCTTTCTCTCTGTCAAATAAATAAATAATATCTTTAAAAAATTATTTGAGCAATCCAAGTAATTTTATTACTATTTGCTTTATAAATTCTTTTTATAAACAGATAAAAAATGATCAGTATTCAGTAATGTACAAGACATATAACCTCTTGCCAAGCTTTAGAAAAATTAGTATTATTGTCATGTTCTTATCTTGCAGCTAGTTCTACAACTGAATCAATCCTGAGTTTGTTTTTAGCTTCCTGCCTACTTAGGTTTAGAACTAATCTATTATAAGTTGTCTGAGGTTCTTTTCTGGATCTTAAAGTAATCTCATCCCTAATGCTTTCATACAGTAGCTATTTAATCTTTTTCGTAGAGTGGGCAGAATAACCTTATACTTTACTTTTTTAATAAAATGTTTCTTGGCTAAGAATTCCAAGTGAGAGAAAAATTGGGCTATTTCATTCAGGAATACCTGATGTACACTTAATACATCCAGTTTATATACAAATTAAATAATTTTTGAATGGCTAGTTTTTATATAATGCATAAAAACCTATGTATTTTAATATTTGTTAACAAAATATGAAAGAAATAATACCATTTCCTCTGTGGAAAGTTGAAGGAAGCAAATGGACTTTTGTTGTTTAATTGACTTCTCTCTTTTTAAGTGTAAAAAATCACTTAGACATTTTATGTATTAATTCTTGCACCTAAAAATGGTGATGACAATAATATCTGTTCACATATTATTGGGGAAAAAGAGGAGTCATGCATACTTGGTGTGTTATAAATTCTAAATTATTGAACAAATGCATTTTGTGTATTTCAAAACATTCATTAGAAAATTTTGAGGCCAATAGATTATTATGCAGTTTTTAAACCTATTCATATAGCTATAATATGGAATTCATAGCTGGATATGGAATGATCATAAAGCTGCATGAAGTTTTATGGAGATCATTTATTTTTTCAATTGTAGTCTTTGGTATATATAGTAGAGAGGGAAAGAAAGAAGAGAAAAAAGAGAAACAGGGATTTTATTAACTTATTTGATGATAGCCAAAATATTTAAGTGAAAGCAACTTTTTATAACAGATTAATACATTGAGTTTTTTCTCACATGTTTTGTTTGACCTCAGAATACATTTTTATTTAACTTATATTCTTAAATGTCATCATAAAGTCCAAGCTCACTGAATTACTTATAATACCATTTTTACCTTCATCAGACACACACACACACACACACACACACATACACACACACACACATGGATATGATGAACTATAGTTGTTTTTAAGAGTTTAATTATTTAAATTTGTATACAGTATTTCAGAATTGTTTCTGTCAATTTTAGCAAGTTGCAAATGTAATTTCTCCAGGTTGGCATATATAGATAAGAAAAATATTTGAGACTTGCTTCTAGAAAAAAATATCCAAATCTAATTGTTAAGTAACAAGAATATGTATATTCTTCTCCTTAATTTTCTTTATCTTTAATGTAATATGTGTTCTCACTGCTGAAAACCCTTTATTCAACATAGGGAATATAGTCAATGGTGTTGTAATAGTTTTGTATGGTGACAGATTGGTGAGCATAGCATTATTACAGTATAGAGTTGTCTAATCACTATTTTGTACACCTAAGATAATGCAACACTATGTGTTAATTATATTCAAATAAAAAAACACACCTTATTTAGCTCAAATTTTACTAAAATGGCCTACACATCATGAAGTGGAATTAACATTTTCTTTTGATTTGTGAAAATAGTGTTATTTTAAGAAAATTTCTAGTAGGTAACACATATTTTAGTATGGATATGCAAATTTACTATCTTAAAATTCAGTTTGCTAATTAATTTAAATTATCTTTTTTCAGTGATATTATAAACATTTTATGATACAAATCAGTGAGTCCCCTAGGTCCATAGCTTGCAATACATTTTGTGATTAGTATTTATTGAATACTTGAAGTTTCTCATCAGTTAAAAAATAATAAGTTTTTGGGGCATCTGGGTGGCTCAGTTGGTTAACCGACTGCCTTCAGCTCAGGTTGAGCCCCACATCGGGCTCCCTGCTTGGCGGGAAGCCTGCTTCTCCCTCTCTCACTCCCCCTGCTTGTGTTCCCTCTCTGGCTGTGTTTCTCTCTGTCAAATAAATAAAATATTTAAAAAATAGTAATAATAATAAGTTTTTGATAATAGTTATTCAAAAGTTAAAAAATCACCTAATTAATTTTTTTTAAACTGAGTATTAAAGAACAAAAAATACCATCTTAGTTGAAATGTCTATTAAACTTAAACCCAGAATATAGAGTATGAATTATAACTGAGCAAAACAGCCTGCTATCATTTATTTCAGTTAAGTATATTGTTTATAAGTCTGCATTTTATTTTTTTTTTGAAGATTTATTTATTAACTTGAGAGAGTAAGAGAGAGCAGAGGGAGGGACAAAGGAAAGGGAGAGATAATCCTAAGCAGGCTCCATGCTCAGTGTAGAGCCCAATGTGGAGGTTAATCTCATGACCCTGAGATCATGACCTGAGCCAAAATAAAGTCAGATGCTTAACTGTACCCCATAAATCAGAATAATTAAAAAGCATAAAAAAATTCCTTTTTCTTTAAATACTTCACAGTATCCCCAAAGAAAATCCTTTTGTGAAATTAGCTTATGTGGTGGTCTCTTGAAAACACACCTTCCAATTAAAACTGTAGAATAGCTTTCTTAAACAATAAATATATGCCACTATATTATATCCATGACTCTATTTTGGCTCAGTCATGATATCTTTTGTGAATGTTTATTTTTATAACATATTTATTGGATGTGTTTTTCCACAATTAATGTCACAAAATATTTCAAAGTATATCTAAAAATTTTACATATATATCTAGCATACATAATAAAGTATGTTAATTCTTATAAACCATGCTATTAATGATTCACTCCATTCTAATCATTTCTCAAAAAAGACATTTTATTTTCTAATGTTAAGTAAAATGAAATACTGTATTATGATAACTACAAAACTATTTATTAGAAATACATTTTTAGGGGCACCTGGGTGGCTCAGTTGGTTAAGCGACTGCTTTCGGCTCAGTCATGATCCTAGAGACCCTGGATCGAGCCCCATATCGGGCTTCCTGCTCAGTGGAAGGCCTGCTTCTCCCTCTCTCAGTCCCTCTGCTTGTGTTCCCTCTCTAGCTGTGTTCCTCTCTGTCAAATAATAAATAAAATCTTTTAAAAAATACATTTTAAAATCAATAAAGACTGATTTTTATTCATAGAGAATTTCTAAAAATATGTAATTCTATCTGTAAGACTGTGTCCAAAGTAGAAAATTACCTGTTAAATGCAGAAAGACAGCAACATTTTTAAAAATTGATTTCCAGCTGAAAAGGATTTGAGATCATCTTTAGAGGGCAGCACCTAACTAGAGAAAGATATATTTCAGGTCTAAGAAGGAATTTGAGTGTATATTAGAAATGTGAAATCTGTCAGTTAAAAATTGATAGGATATTAAAATATCACTTATTTGCAATTTCAATATCAGAAGAGGGGAAATAGTAGCATGATTGTAACCCACATTTATAGTTCAGTTGAAAAATGTACTTTATTAAATGTCATCAGCTGTTAAAGGCATGTATTTTTTTTGTCAGTTAGAACTGAAGCAACATGGAACAAATTTTCTTTACTCTCAATGATAGTACAGAGCAATAGCAAACAATATTTTAACAACTATGTTTTATAAGATTTGTTCACAATATAAAAGTTAAAAAGAAAGTATGAATAAAGAAGTAAAATAAATGAGGCTTCGTATTTTTTTGCAAATTAAACCAAAATTTAATTTAATTTAAATTTTAACTTATTTTATTTTATTAAGTTTTTATTTAAATTCCAGTTAACACACCCCAAAGATGGCGCTGAGCACATGACCACATCAGCACAAACAGTTCCAGGAAGCGCCCGCCCTGAAGACACGTGACCGCATGCCTTATGGATACGTGGGTCCACGCTCCGTGTTGTGACTCACCCATAGGAAAATAGAGAAGTACAGCTGAGGGCCCTGGTGCAAGCCTGGCCCACTCCATTACCCCTCTCTAATGACTCCACAGTTTTTCCTTTGTTCTTCACTACCAACGCAAACACAGGCTACCCTAGCCTCCCCTATGATCCCACCGAAGCAATATATAATACCACCTCTCTGTCCTTCCCAGGAAGCCTATGCTTCTTTGTTCGTTTCAACTACTCCTCTTCCCATCAAGCCCCATGTGTATCTCTGAGCAATCAGACACTAGGTGTCTTCAATCCCACTAACAATACCTCCATACTCCTTCAGGAATTGCACCCCACCTCTCCAGCAAACAAATGAACCTAATAGCACAAATGGCCTCCTCCAGCTGTATCCAATCCCTAACAGGTTTATGTATAACCTCTAACTTGTATTCTAATCTCTCTCGAGCAGCGAACCTCTCCCGGCAGCTGTCCCAGATGCTTGACGGTACCTGGACCGCGAAATTCCACAATCTGACAACCTCCCTCCGTTTGGAGATACTTCAACTTAATGCCACAAGAGTCAATCCCCTCACCGCGTCCCAGTTTCTGCAGACCATGCAGGCAATGGTGTCTTTTGGAAAGTCCTGGTTTGGGACCATAGTGCTTGGCTGTATTATGCTTTTCGCCCTCGTCCTGGTGGTTCACTGGGTACGGGCCCTCCAGCGCACAATGTCTAGGGACCGAGAGGCCGTTCATCAGGCGTTGCTCGCTATAGAGCATGGAGGCTCACCCCAGGTATGGCTTAGCATGCTGGACCGGTAGTCAATGACGGGTAACGAGGATGATAACTGCGTGCCAACCTGAGACAGGAGCGGCAGTACGCTCTGCAGTCTTCAGTGACGGGTAAGGACGTGAGTTGATCATCCCAGCCTAAGACAGGCACGGTCCCCTCTCCATACAAATAAATAAAAAAGGGGGAGCTGTCGGGGGCACACCCCAAAGATGGCGCCGAGCACATGACCACATCAGCACAAACAGTTCCAGGAAGCGCCCACCCTGAAGACACGTGACCGCATGCCTTATGGATATGTGGGTCCGTGCTCAGTGCGTGATCACCAGATGCCACCAATGCCAACTGGCCATGCAGTTCACACCCCGCATGATCTCCTCTCTGATTGGCTATGATACTGTATAAAAGGGGCTGGAAAGCTTCCCCAAAAAAAGAAAAAAAAAGGAGGAAGGGGAAGAACTGGAGAATAAACGAGAGCTTCAACGTCTACCCGTGTGTTGCGTCTTCTCTGCTGGCGGGGAATGTGACAACATGTGGTATAATATTGGTTGCAGGTGTACAATGTAGAGATTCAACACTTCCATACAACACATATTGCTTATCACAATAAGTGCCCTCCTGAATCCATCACTTATTTCACTCATCCTCCTACCCACCTCCTCTCTAATAACCACCAGTTTGTTTTCTATAGTTAAGAGTTGTTTCTTATTTTGTCTATCCCTCTTTTTTTTTTCTGCTTTGCTCATTTGTTTTGTTTCTTATATTCCACATATGAGTGAAGTCACAGTATTTGTCTTCCTGGGACTGATTTGTTTCTTAGCATAATACTCTCTAGTCCCATACATGTGGTTGCAAATGGCAATATTTTGTTCCTTTTTTTTAAGGTTTTGTTTATTTATTTTAGACAGGAAGAGGAGGGAAAAGACAGAGAGAGAGAAATTCAAGCAGACTTGGTGCTGAGACTGATGTGGGGCTTGTTCTTAAGACCCTGAGATCATGACATGAGCCAAAACCAAGAGTTGGATGCTGAACCACTGTGCCATCCAGGCTCCCAAGATTTCATTCTTTTTTATGGCTGAGTAATACTCTACTGTGTGTGTGTGTGTATTCCACCTCTTCTTTATCCATTCATTGCTTGATGGACACTTGGGTTATTTCCATTATTTGGCTATTGTAGATGTTGCTATAAACATTGGGATGCATATCTCTCTTTGAATTAATATTTTTTTATATTTTTTGTGTAAATACCTAGTAGAGCAATTGCTAATCATAGGGTATCTTTATTTTCAACTTTTTGAGGAACCCCACACTGTTTTATGGAGTGGGAATGCAAACTGGTTGCAGCCACCCTGGAAAACAATGTAGAGGTTCCTCAAAAAGAAACTAGAATTTTAAAACATGGGTCAGAAAAACATTTTATTCCATATTACTTGCATCACAAATAGAAAACAGGAAAGGCTATTAAAAATGATACAGTGAAATATTTAGAATAATTTAATTTCATAAAACAATTATTCCATCATTCATGATTAAATATGGGAAAAATCTGCACACAGTTACTATTCTGTATAATAACCTACTTTTTTAAAGATTTTTTTTTATTTATTTGAGAGAGAGAGTTAGTGAGAGAGAACATGAGAGGGGAGAAGGTCAGAGGGAGAAGCAGACTCCCTACATCCCAATGTGGGACTCCATCCCGGGACTCCAGGATCATAACCTGAGCTGAAGGCAGTGGCTTAACCAACTGAGCCACCCAGGTGTCCCACTTTTTTTTTTTTTT